>LWCA01000344.1:0-31050 GCA_001642005.1 Intoshia linei | reverse complement strand
CTTCTTGTTGTTTAGTAACTTTAGTGCCATAAAAAATTGCATTTGTCGACTCTACTTATTATATATCTACTCTGGCTTATTAAAACCAAAGTGATTAGGTGAAGCTGAAATTATAATTTATCATAATTACAAAAAAAATTTTATATTATGTTAAAAAATCCAAAAATAAATAAATCTTTAAATAGCCACTATTCTACACTATGAACTTAATTTCGTTTGTGTAAATATTGTACCTTGTCATCAATACATAAAGTGTCAATGAATGTGATTATAAAAATATACCTATGATTGCAATCTAATTCAATAACACCTTCTATTTCATCTAGCGATCTAGTTTTGATGGCACTGTTTCGATCAAAATATTGAACCAACTCCATATCTGAAGAATCCACCATTTCGTCAGGGTTGATACTTGGGTCTAATTCATTTGAACACAAGGAACAAATATTTTTCTTTAATTCTCTGGCTGGAATAGAATCTTCGGATATATACTAATTGTACGAATAAATTAAATACTTGCAATGTTTTAGTTATAATGGTATTAATCGCACTCATAAAAAATCCCAATTCTTCATAGTTTTTAGTTTAAAGTTAAAATTTGTGCAAAAAAATTAGCAAAAACACACAAAAAACGGTTAAGAAACTATAGGTTAAAGTCAAATAAAATATTTCCACATATTATAAAGGTCGATACATAAAAACTTTATGTAAACTAGAATAATTTTTCATTTTGTACTTTTAACTTGAAAAATAATATTTTGTAGCTTTTTATCAGTTTGGTTAAATTAACAATACATGTACTATATCAGGGATGTCAGACTCAATTTGCTTGGCGGGCCAAATGTGAAAAAACATTATTACGCGGGCCGCACAAAAAAAATCTTTACTCAAAAAATTATGTTAAAATTAACAGATTTAATTAATTTATAATAATTTTAATTCATAAAATGATATATGAAACAATAAAAATGGAATAAATGTAAAAATAATGTTAAAATTGTAATATTCAATAAATAAATCATGAAAAATATATGAAAAAACTGTAAAATAAGAAATATGTGTAAAAAATTGTTATAAAAAATAAAAATTTATATTATAACGCGGGCCGCACATTCCATAATTGGGACAGCAAATGGCTCGAGGGTCGCATAATTGACACCCCTGTACTATATGAATGCAATTGTATATTGTACTAATATTAGCTAATAAACATGACAAAGAAAAATACATTTGTTTGTTTCTGAAATAATAAATTGACATTAGTTGAATGATAATATTACTCCTATATTTACAGCCATTTTATTGGTGCATATATCTGCAATATCACGCGATACGATTCCGAAATATACCGCATAAAATACACCAAGAATACCAAGATCGATTCCGTTGGCTGGGTCAACATGAACAAGATAGGTTATTCCAAGCATTGAAAATATTATAATGGCATAAGATATAATTCCTAAATAATTATTTTCAATATTATCTTAAATCAGAGACAGTTAAATTGGTCCCAGGGTTCACGTAAAATTTTAAATAAAACATTATCTATTCGTGTATTTACAAATTATTTTTTAGAGGTTGATTAGAGGTTACGAAAATTTGTACAGGTATAAACTAATTTAATAAAAATGTAATATTACATTTTTTATACTACATAACTATACTTAACACCAATTCAAACGGTCCCATTTGAGATCCACCAGTATTTGCATTTAATCTCAATTATCTGTATCATAAACACATACCTATATGGTAGCACGCACTATACAGAAAGATGAACCATTTATATACCAATCTAAAAATACGTATAAAAATTTTGATAAACAGTTATTTTAAAAATAAAAAACTATCATAAATAACATAAATTCCAAATAAAATATCATTAAAAAAACCAGACAAATAATAAAACTGTCTTAATAAAAAATATCTTATATGCCACTAACGCTTGTTAAATTAAAGTTAAAAAAAAATTTTTGAATCTATGCTGTAATTTCTGAGATATATAAGTTTTAATTATAATTAATATATACAATGTTGCTATACAAAATTTAAATTACAAAGTTATACTTCAATTTACTAATTTATTTAATTTATTAAACATGCCTCATTTTTGCGAAAAATCGATCAAATTTTGTTTTATCTTTGGAGCGTATATTTTGAAGAGTAAAAAAAATATTCAATACATTCTCCTGGATTTAACCAGAAATTGGTATTATTGTATGAACAAATTGTGACGTCAAGTGAATGGTGGATTCTACAATTTTTTTGTGGAACATGTCACACTGATATCAGTAATATGATACAACGGTATGACAGTACAAAATCATGGCTAAAACCCATTGTAGACACAAAATGTCATTTTGGTAAATCAAAGCCTAATTTATTTTCAAAAAAAAATAAAAACATTAAACCTACAAAAAATTTAAATATCACTCCTTTATCCGTCAATGAATCATCTCTGGATAGTATTGACTCTATATTGCACCCTCCTTTTCATATTCACAACCCCAAAAAATTGTAAAAGTAATTGTAAAATAAACTTTTATTTTGATTCTGTATCCATGATACCAATTTTGAAAAATTAATAAATCATTAATTAAAACAAAACTACACGATATAAACTACTCAAATCTTGTTACCATAAGTGGAAGGATACGCTTATCAAAACAACATAAAGTTTTCCAAGATAGTCAATAAAAAACTTTGTTTTGATAAATTAATGTTATTTTTTTTTAAATCGTGGTTATATATTAAAAACCATAGTTTGAATAGATGCCTCAAAATATTTTAAGTTAAATTGTATTTTTGTTAAATAAAAAATAATAAATTAAACATACAGAAAATTAAATTTAAATGTTTTCAAAACAATATTGTTGCGTAATTATTTCGGTAACTACGCGATAGATGTCTCATTTTCCGATTATAGGTTAACGACCAACCCCTTCACTTTCTTAATAAAATTTCCGAAATAGATTTTAAAAAGTTCAAAAATGTTGCACTGTGTAATGTAATCAAATATATTCAGTAACTGCTTTAGATAAGTAAAAAATATTAATAAATCAATTTGTATCAATATATAAAGGATTCAGCAATTTAATAACATATGTCGGGTATGATTCCAACATTCAAATAAATCTCAATATGATTATAAAAAAGTTATAATGAATTTAACTGTAAATTTGAAAATGAGAATCTACACAGTAATGATAAAAAAACAGAAGGAATCAATTTATTAAATTGAAATCCATATTTCATCATTTCAAATATGTATGCGGTCAATTCCACTTTTTTTGAAATTGTGTGATAAATATTTTAATTTACCGTCGAAATTTATCGTAATAAATCGAAATCGTAATCGAAAAATAATGGTTGGTAATGTAATAAAAGCAATTTTTTACCGGGAATGTGTAGATTCGTGGGTTGAAATTTTGTAAGTATATGAGCTGAAATAAACTGTATCAGAGTAATGTTTTTTTTTAATTGTAGGATCATTAATTATTACAAATTTTTTGTATTAATAAAATAATTTCAAAATAAAAAAACTGAATACTAAAGTGCCTTTTTGATCGTGAAGACGTCACTTTGTCAGATTGAAATTTTTGTGTGTTAATACGATATAACTGTATTATCTGTTGTTTTTTTTAAATTCTAGGGGTACTTTCATTTTTTAAAAAAAGAGTAATCTGTGGTTTTCATCGTGAAATGCACTTTTTTGGGTTGAAATTTATGATAATGCTTATAATTTTAAAAACTATCTCATAATGTATGTTATATAATATTCTACAACTTTTTTTATTTTTAAAAAAAGGGGTAATTTATGATTTTGGCCGTTAACCTATTATTTTTTAAAATTAAAATTTAAAAATCTATATCAGAATGTATATTTTTTTTAAATTCTACGACTCGTTTCATTTTTTAAAAAAAGATAATTGGTGTTTTTACAATAAAGAAGTCAGTTTCTAAAAATGAAATTTGCGATAAAGTCTCACCCTCGAAAAAATTAGTATTCTTAAATCTCTACGCCTATTACTTTTCTAAACAAATAGTATCAGACCACACACACAAAATTTCATAAAATAATTCAATTTTGACATTTTAATAAGATATTAAATATACAGGTCGCACCAAATTGATTGGACGACGGCATCTATGAGACACCTGATAAAATACACGTTTAATTAATAAAAATTAACCTTGGTGAATTTCTATCGATCGGTTTTTGTAATGCTTTGTAAATAATGTAAATATTTCCAAGAAAATAAAGGGACGATATAAATATAAATCGAATAAAAAACATTCGTATAGAGATCAATAGAGGTATAACATACATGACAATAAGTGTGACGAACTAAAAAATGAATTAACCAAAAATCTATATTAATTATAATTAATCATTATAAAGTCTATATTAAAGTTTGACATAAAATGATGTTAAAATTTTTTTTCAAAGTTTTTCCAAAATACCCTAAATTTTTTAGAATTTACACGAAAAAGCGACTATCAATTAAAAATTCTACTAAAATATATTCGTATTTCTGGGTTTTATAATGACTATTAATTATTTATTAATGTAATATACGTTTATTAAAAATATATAATTAAAATTTTCTGTTACGATAAAATTACCTGATAAGATTTAAAATTGGTTGTTTTCCATTTATGTATGAAATATTGAAAAAGAAGAATAAAACAAAATATAAAAATCATAATAATAAAATGGTGCAATTGTGGGTCTTTATGAATGTGGTTTCGGGTTGGATGTAAAAATGCATCATCCGTTACATTAAACAGTACAGTATCGTTCATTACAGAAGTATTTAAAGGGAGCATTTATAATTTTGAGAAAATAAACTTTATTGACTTGATAGAAAATTAACTAAATAATCAATAGTTTCAACAAATAACACAAGTTAGAATAGTTCCATACAAATTGTAAACAGTATGGGTTGGTAAATTCGTAAAATGGAAATAAAATATTAATATTTGAATTATAATATACTGTCGTCGAACAGTGCAGTAGCAGCTGTAATATTATACTTATTACATCATGTATAACTGTGTATTGAACTTGTGTACTGTTGTACTTGTGTTTTTTAAATTATAATTATTTATAATTATAAAACTTGATCGATGTAGCCTATATTCATCCTGGGGAAGTTATGGGAATTGATCCCAAATTACTTGTATAAAAATTTGTAAATTTAAAATTTATTAGTTTAAACTTTATAACCATGACAGTTTTTTTTTAAACTTAATTATCATTACTTATTAAATATACTGCATGATTGTCAAAACTCATTGTGAGGGAAGTTCAGAAATTGGTGTTTTTTCAAAATTGACCAACAAATATTGCTTAGTTGGAATTGCAGATTCTCAAAATTTTTACAGGTACAATTAGTGTAATTTAAAACTTTATTTTATTTATTCTTTTATTTTGATTCTTTTTGTCTCTTTGTTGATTTTAAAAAGACAAAATTCAACTCATTAAATAATAATAGGTAACATCACAGATGGTTGATTAATTTTACATTTCAGGATTTAGTAACAAAACATGATAGTTTCTGCTAGACCTAAATTAAAACTTAGTCTATAAATTTAAAATGAATATATAAAAAAATTAAATTAAATTACATTTTTTGAAATTATTTTTTTATCTCACTGTCAATGATTATGGAAAGTGTCCATTGGACACATTGATATATATTTTTTGTAAATAATTTAATTCAATATTATATTAGTACATTTGAATCAGAATTACCTCCAGAAATACCAGTTTTCAATGCATTAATTAACAACACCAAAATTATTGGAAGAATGTGTATTGGTATATTTTTGAATACGTATTTGCTGCTTATCAATCAGTATAGGTAAATTTTTCGCTAAATGGGGTTGACAAAAAAATAATTTCTAATTTTCAAAAAGTTTCACAATTTTTTGTTGGGTTGATTGTTTGGAGATATTGGTTAGCTTGTGACTTTAACTAAATTAGCTTTATTTCTATTCTATCGAACCGGAACGGCATGTTATACAATATCAAGGGTTCCCAAATTTTGTTAAATTGGACCATTAAAGTTAAATTACTAGGTCAACTTAAAAAAAATTTGGAGAAATACATTTTTTTGGTATTGTAGTTTCTATTTCATATTTAGTGGTCACTTTTAGTAGTAAAATTAATTTTCATTAGTATTGTTTTGTTATAGCATCTAAAAAAGTGGTCACCCGTTCGAGGTGGTCACTTTTCGAGCGTCTACTGTTATGTTTTTATCTCAGAAACTGTGGTAAAAATAATAATTTTAAGAATTATTTAATTTGTTTGTAATGTAATGTAATTATTTAAGGAAACAGTAAAGGACTGTTATTACCACATATTACTACAGACAATGAACTGAAACATATTACTAATTCTATGCCTGATGGAGTACGTGTCAAGCGTATAAACGAAAGATATACTGCTCTCGGAAATATGATTTTAAACAACGATTACGTTGCTCTTGTTCATCATGAAATTTCAAAGGTTTATAAAATTTTTTTTTCATGTCTTAACTTTTAAGAATCACAGATCGGCCTCTCTCAACGGGGTCCACAGCACTTTTTTGGGGGTCCATGAAAATTATACACATTATTACATATTATAGACATTTTCAGTACATAAAGTCATTTTTTCTTTAATTAACGTCATATTTTCAAATAATAAAGTCGTTTATTCAAAGAAGTAAACAAATAAAACTGATTTTGGTTTTAAAAAAAAAGATTTACGATTTTAAAATATGACGTTAACTATGAAAAAGTGACTTCATGTTTGTGATTTTTAGACATAAATTAATTCAAATAAACTAAAATTGATTAGGGTCGACATTTTTTCTTCCTATGATTGCTTATCTGCATATATTGTGAAGTTGAATAATAACGTTAGTATTGAAATTTAAAAATTTGTTTAATATTAATAGTTCATCAACTTTATCATTTCGAAAAACTAGAGTACTCCATCTTATTTGGTCATTATTCGTTTCACACAAATCTAATGATTCATTAAAAATTGTAATTATTATTAATTTTTTTGGGATCCACATGTTTTTTGTAATATCATCTTAGGGGTCCACAGCGCAAAAGCAACTTCTTAATACAAAACCCAAAATAAAAAAATAATTTTACCAACCTAAATTAATAGAAAAATCACCTTTTTTTAATATTTTTTTGAAAAACACAATTTTATCAAATATTATTGTAATGTTACCATATTAACTGTACAGTTACATAAAGTAAACTATAGTTGTTACTGATTGTTAATAGATTTAAAATTATTATATATAAAATTTGAAACTTATATTGTTTAATACTTCCAATCTAATACTACACTTATGAGAAGAAATCTTTAATTTTTTCATAAATGTTATATATTGGATGGTTCCTTTTGGGTAAAAAAAATTAATATTTTTAAATGGGTGACCGTACACTATTTGAATCGGGAACCACTGTTTTACAGTGACTCGTAGATAAGTACGTATTTAATAATGTAAAATTGTGCATTTTTAAATTGTTTCAATGTATTTGGTATTCATTCGATTAAGTTTTATTTATAAAATTCAATGAAGCTGTCAGATTTGAAATATGAGACCTTTTTATGGATAATTTAGTTAAAAACTATTCATAATAGTTAATTTATTTAATTAATGAAGAATTAATTAAGAATATAATTTAAGAAAAACTTTTATATTGACTATGCAGATTTTTGAAGATGACAAGATAATTGGGGAAATTTTTTTATTTATAATTATTACCAAAATGTATCATTTATTTCCTAGTGGGCGCTATACACCCTATATGTGTAATATATCTATAAGGAACACCCTATATAAAATATTTTATTCTATTATATTCAATTGTATTAGGAAACCGAGGAAGATATATGTGATGTTTTGGGAGTAGAAGTGTTCAGACACACTATTGGTAGCAACGTTTTGGCTGGATCCTACGGAGTTTTATCTAACAAGGGTGGATTGGTAGAGTTTATTTTATAATATGATTTTGTAATTTGAGTCTTAAATCTAGCGGTGCAGTGATCATTGGTCAATTTACTAGAATTACATTTTAATTAAAAATTAAAAATGTGAGCATATCTTTTATATAATATCTATTATAGTTACATTCTGCAATTAAATTGGACGAACGAAAAGAGTTGTCTGAATTATTAGGATTACCCTTATTGGTAATATTGTTTTTTTTAAATTTAAAAAAGTTATTAGTCCGGAACACTGAATTCTGGTTGTGATTTAATTGGAGCTGGATTGGTAGTTAACGATTGGGTTGGTTTTTGTGGATTGAAAACTACCGCCACTGAAATGGCTGTTATCGAGTCAATATTTAATCTGGACGATCATAACAATGTGGAAATTAGTGAATCTTTAAGAGACCCTATGATTGAAAAGTAATGCATACGTGTTTACTTAATATGTTTATACATTTTTAGGCTTTTATAACGATTATGAAAGTTTTACTTTGTATCAAATCTTTTATTTATTAAATTTTTACCATTTTTCGCCGTAAATGTATTGAGTTTCATTTGATTTATATTTCAATGGAAATTGACTTTGCCGTTGAATATTATTTCAGTTAATGTTAATTGACTTTATTAATATAATATTGACTTTGATATCTTTGATAAATGCGAATGTAATTATAAATTCTGAGATGTAAATTATGGGTTAAATGCAACTAAAATGGTCAATATAACTCATTTGGGAGTGGTCCATGTGGACTATATCGACTAGTGAGAATAGCACAGCGTGTGTCAAAATTGAAGCGCAGATTATTGGACAATGTGTTTCATTAGTTTCAAGTTTTCTGAATATCTCGATTCCGGGCAAATGAACTAATATTTATTTGAATTTATTGTACAAGTATGTTTTTTAGCTACAGTAGTCTTACTTTTTCATTTTAACGTTTTTAGAACGGTATTTTTACCCTTAAGAACAATTGTTTATCTTTCTTATCCCGACTTTATTCATACATTTTAATTTATTCTTAATCCATAGGATTAAACATCAATAGATATTTCTCAAAGTGACAAGAATTAAACGTGTTACAACAATACCAGTTGATGGTTGATTCCATTGTCACAAGCTGAGGATTAATTTTTCGAGATAATTAGTATGACGCTGGTTATTTACTCGAATTTATTGCAACAGTTCAACTATTAATTGATGTTTGTTTATTGCTCAAGGGTATTTTCGTGAAATTAAGCCATTTAATTATAACTGTTAAATAGAGTATTGATGAATAATTGTTTTCCTACATAAATTTTAAATATAATTACGTTGTATGTTTCTTTATTTAGAAAATTTGACAATTGTGAAATTAAATATAAAGTGATTGTACGTAGAATTATACATTTTCAACTTAATTTACATTTTATGAGGTTTTTGCCCAGCCTAGGTTGTGCTTAAAATTATTTCATTATTTTAAGTAGTCACAAATTAATTATTTTATAAATATTAATTTATATTTTAATACATTTTTCACTGTAGACCGTGCCGTGCGTGTCACTGTGCTGTGGACACATAAAAATATAGACATTAGATCAAAGGTGCCAATCAACTAAACTTTGGTGTGTTTATTTTGAGATTATATTCGAAAATTATTTTTTGGTGTGTTTTCTAATTAAAAAATTATTACTTAACCCTCCAATTGAAACCAAAGCTATATTTTTTATCTATATGAGAGAAAATTAAATACATTTTTCAATAGAATGAACAATGATTAATTCACAAAACTTGTAGATTTCAATGATAAAAATTATACGTCCATTTTGTGTTTTTTTCTCTCTTTGTGAAGTTAGAAATAAAGAGATATAATACTTAAATTACTTATATTATAATATCTATAATTATAGACACGATAGTGAACCTCGTTTATTCATGGAATCTACTTCTTTTATGATTTTTTGAAGTGTACAACAGTTATGAGTTTTTCAAGAAAAAATACTACTAGTGTGCATTTTCAACACGAAAATAAAATTGCCATAATCGCATTAGATCAGTGATTCCTAACCTTTTTCACACAGCGCTTCTACATAAAATAAAAAATATTCCCCCGCTCCTTAATTTTTTTCTATATAGAATACGCGAAAATGCGTTTCAAACACATGTAGGCATTTTCAGTGTCAATAAAAGAGGTCTCAAATAGGTTCGCTTTTGTTAAAACTTTTCAATAAATAAATTTGGATGGGTTAACTTATTATAATTTACGTGTAATCCTACTAACCTTCTATTTTATCAAATCATTAATGTAGTGTTCAAATTTGAAAAGTCGTTTTTTGTAGATCCCAAAACAATATGTGAATGTTATTAATAGTAGAAATAGCATAGTAGAAACATTAATTTTTTATCGATTCATTTTTTAATTTAATATATTTAATACACATCGGTTGAAAATCACTGATTTGTATTTTATTTATGCCATTATTAAAATTTATTTGTATATATTTTTGTATAGATTTTGGTCACCCATTATATGATTTAAAATTTAAAAAACAAAAATTCCTCATCAGTTTTTTTCGCTTCAGAAATTGAGATAAATTTCAAATTCAAAAAATTTTGTTTTTCTGTAAAATCTACAAAAAAAGCTTTTTAAATTTTACCTTAACATTATACATTTTCGCAAAACAGAATTTACTATTAATAAATATTATTGATAATAATTTTGTACCTGAAATGCCTTTTAGAGGTCTTTTAGACATCTAAACAATACAGACAACCAGGTCCGTAGAGATCCAGCAGTAGGCCCATATAATAATTTTTTTTAGAATTTGGACGTTTATACATTGTTTAATCGATCGTATATTACCTAAAAATTTAAAATAACAGTTGGAAATCGCATTGGTCATCGTAATTTTTACATAGTTAAGAAATTTTCCAACATTACCTATTAATAAATTAACAATATTAGGCCCTAGCAATATGGTACCTAGCCCCTGTCCACCACTAAAATGTGTTTTAAATGCCTTTTCTCTTCTTCTAAATTAGTCATTCCAAACCTTTGGGTATTTATCAACGAGTAGGTAATTTGATATTTTTCCTGGATATCGCAAATTTTGTACCATATATTCCACGCAGTGGCTTAAGACGGCTCTGAATGTAGGCATATAATACATGAATATTCTTACTTATATCATATGCTATGCAATATTTGTTTGTGTGTGTTCCTATTTATTTCAATAACTACCAGTTTTAGAATTTTATAAAGTCCACATTTTAATTACAGTTTTTTCCGGAGTGTTAGCAAAATAAATTTCAATTTCCCAAACTTACATCTTACGGTTCAAAAAGCCCAATTCGAGAATTTTAAAAAAAATACCGTATTTTTCGGAGTATAAGGCACACACTTTTGCATGAAAAATTAGGAATGCGCCTTATATGAGAATTTTGCAAGGGGAAATTTTTTTCTAACTATATATTGTATCATTTGATTCTTAATTTTTTAAAACTTCTCTTCATAAAATTTCTCGCGCCTTATCCACCAATGCGCCTTATGTGTGAATTTTGTGTTGTAAATTGTTTTTTTATACAGGGTGCGCCTTATACTCCGAAAAATACGGTCTCATACGGATTTTAAAATCATGAATATTATCATCAATTTAATTTTAAAAAAACACTTTTTACTTAATTTTTAATACAGTTTTGTCAGATTAATGTTTTTCTGCAAGTTACATTTTCATACATTGAGTTTTTCAGGGTCAAAAACCCAATGTACAATTGTACATGATTATTTAATTACTTATTTTTAAATCCAATTTAAATATAAATAAACAAGTCAGTGTATATCCAAAAAGCCTTTAGAAAATTCAAAAAAAATTCAAAATTGTTTTAAAATCAATAATATCAATAAAAATGTATGTTTTTCCTGCAATGTTAATTTCAATTACTCTTCAATAAAATTTTAAATACAATAATAATAACATCATATAGTGAATTATTAATTTGTAATTTGTTTTAATCTTATTTGCATAAAGAAACAAATTAAAAAGTTTTAAACAGGAAATGAATAATTATAATTTAAAATTGTTTGATCATTGATGAATAATTAATTTAATATTTTGTAAATAGAACTAAAACTCTTATCAGCTGTATCGCCGTTTACAATTAGATGAAAGAAGATAAAAACAAAGTTTTCACTTTCCCACAGAGTTAATTCTATCATTAACATAGTACTGTAATACCATGTACTCTAAACACTAAAAGTCGTTATCATATGTATACAAAAAATATTAGATTAGCACGTGAAAGAATATTAACTCGAATACATTAATAATTATAAAAATTATACAATGTGCAACTCGTATGAGTAACGCAATCATTATCCTTATCTCAAATACATGTATTTGTCTCGGTAATAATTTTTCAAGTATAATTAATATTTTAAAGTAGTTTGTGACATTTACAAGTGGTCTCAAATAAATAACCACCTCTATTAAACCAACAATTTATAAATTTGTAACGTTACAGTTAACGTAAACGTAAACATTACAGAACAAAAATAAAAAATTTTTAAATGAACCATTCGATACAATCTTTGCTTAATGATTATTAATCGAATTATAGTGATTTATTGACTAATTACGGATAATAGAGACTTAAAGTGATGACATTTAAGATTAACTGGTCAATTTGACAAAAATATCAAATTACATTGCAATTTAATGGCATCAAGATTTCACATAAATGTACTTAAATGTGACTCAATTCAAGTACTTTATAAAATTAACGCTTACAATTTGATAAATGAAAATCCATTTATCACGCAATTTCAGATTCTTGGAGATTAAAATTTTTTCAATCAATTTCACGTACCATCGTTTAAAAATGCGCAAACGTGTTAAATTAGCATACATGAGAATAACAATGTATTAATATAAATATTTTAAATTCGAAACAATTTTTTGGACATGTGTAATTGAGGAGTAGGAGGATATAGACCAATTCCCATAACTGGTCGATTTGGTCTTTTAATAGAATTCGGTATACTAGTACTTTTGTTTGAATTAAAATGGTCATGCATTGGTGTAGATTTTTGTCTAATTGAAAAAACTTCCTTTTCAATAACACAGTCAATTTTTTCACTGAGGAGTTTTAATTTTTCTGTAACATTTTTTAGTTCGTGTTTAATTTCATTATTGGTCATTGATTCACTAAAATGAAAATATTACAACTTATTTTTGCAGTGTCATTAATTTGGACAATTAATAAAAAAAATAAATAATAAATGCACAATTAACATTGTACAATGTAAATAATAAAATAAAAAATATAATTACATATTTTTTTCTATATTAATTTTCGGTGCAATTGATAAAGGGCTTTTATTTTTTAATTTATTAATTTTTAATGGTTTTTGAACGCCATTTTTGTGGGTCTTTGTTTTTCGGTCTTTTGATTTTTGACGCATTCTCTAAATTAATAAACAAATAAAAAAAAAACCAAAAAAGTATTTAAAATTAATTATACAAAAACATAATTTAAAATATATATTTTAACTCTAAATATCTACAATTTTCTAATTACTTGTTTAATAGATTTCAAAATTTTTTTGGAAGTAGATCTAACCATTTTATTTTCTTGAAATATATACTTTTCGCTACCAATACCATCAAAATTACTATTTGATTGTTTTGGTGTAGAAATAAATATATTTTCTTTATTTTCAGACATTTCATTTAAATTCATAATTTTTGCATCATTTCCAATTTTCGGTAATTTAATAAATGATTTTCTATAATTTTGCATTGGTGCCTTTATTTTGGTATTCATTTTACTTAAACTTCTTATAAATCCCATATTTATCTATTAGAATATATAAAATCTTTAAAAATGTAAAATTACTTTTTTTATATGTATAAATCGTGAATAGAATTTGTAAACTTTGCAAATTTTTTAATATTTTGAATATAAACCAGATTCAATTCACATTAATAATAAATGAACATGTTTTGGTTTTATCCTAAACTACTTAAGCATGAAACAATAGGCGTTATATCGATACGGTTATGTACTTGAATTGGATACTGTCATATTTTTAATTGTCTCGTTAGTTAGTGTATAATTGACACGCCTATATTATTAATGTTCATTTAAATCAAGTAACTTGACTTTAAGCATAGAATTTGTTGATTTTTCTTAAATTAATAAATAAAATGGCTAAATATTAACTCATTTAGGATACATTTTAGCACATCTCGCTCAAGACTTGTAAATTAGTGAATTGTGATTGTTAACTTATAATTACTCAAATTTTCATGAAATCGTTACCAATATTTGTAATGTAATGCATTTTAATTTGAAATGTTAACCTTTTTATCCAATTTTATCCTTTTTTGTTTTTTTCTAATTTTTTTTCGTGTATTTTATCCATCATGTTTGATGCGTGATACGTGCATGTTGAATGCTATAAACTATATAATAAACCCTAAAGATTAACAAATTTAAGTAAAAGAAAATAAATTATTTACGGCAAATGAAATTATTACGTAAATTTTATAATTTAATCTAAAAAGTAAATGATAATGAATTTATATTTATAAATTTATATTATACCTTAATATTTTGCATTAATTTACAAATTCATAACAAAAATTTAAAATTATTATCATTTGAAATAAAAAGTGAATATATGAATTTTTTAATTACGCTAATTTAAAAAAATGATGACAGGTAATGTCATTTTAATTTACCATGGACACTATCTCTTTTATGTGATTATTTATTTTTGTAGGTGATATTGTACATTAATATATTGATAAAAATTTATTTGGCGGTATTTTCGTTTTAATGTATTACAGGCAATATTATAATTATTTCATTTTATTGAATTTTTAATTTAGAATTGTAAAATTTTCATTTTGAGTCAAATTGAATTGCAAGGAATGTTTTAATATAAGGTAATTTAAAATAATATTAATTATATGCAATATCAAGTTATTGTGAATTTAGTGTTATTTTTTTGATAAATTTTAGAATTTAAATTGCGATAGAGCAGCTGTAATCAAACTATTTGACTTGTGGGTTGGATGAAAAAAATAATTTAGCATAATAAAAATTTTACATTTTTCCAAAATAGAATATGAGAACTAATTATGTAATAAAAACTTTCTAATGATCTAGAATCTAGATTCTAGATATAATAATGACACAGTCCAACAAAAAAACAACTTTATTAGAATTCAATTTATTAGTTACGTTTAGTAGACCTGGAAAAGATTTTTATTTTGAACAAGACGGTTAAATCAGTTTTCTGCATCACGTCCAGACTTTTTTTAAAAATACATCTAAATTTCGAAAAAATTCATAAATAGGTGTATATGAAGGTCATTAGAAATGTTAAATAAAGTAGTTGTCTGGATTTCTACATGTATATTATACATTTGTTAAAATAAACTTTGATATATAATGTATATGTTCTCATATTCATTTATCACAATGTCAATATTATTTTATTAATATTTTAAAAAGGCTGTAATTACTAATTATAGAGAAGAATTGAGTAATCATATCACTAATTTACAAAAAAAAAGGGGATATATTTTTAATTTTCTGTGACATCGAGCTTGTTAGGTTTGTTTCCGCCCTAATTCACATACATTATGTATTTTTTTTTGATTATTTCCAACGAGGATAAATTTTTGATGAGAAAATGGAAAATACACTATTCTCTCTAGTACGCAAATTTTAGGACGTGTTAAAATTTTTATATGGTACAGAATTTAACAAATTAGATAAACAATAACCATTAATCCAATTTTTTGTACAACATTAATTTTTTTATACTTGTAAATTGCAATGTACTTATAATACAGTATAATAATGAGGGCCGTAGACAGGGGCTAGGGGCCATATGGCCTGAACCTACTGCTGGCTATTCACTGCCCTGATAATAATAATACAGTATAATTATATATATTTATTATACTACAGTTATGATAATTTAGAATAAAATTTTCCAAAAAATGTATTGCAATGTGGAGGATTAGCGCATTGTAGATAAAATACTGTATTTAAGCAGTATAATATACAGTGTATATATCAAAAAATTTTACAATGATTGAAATTTTTACGTTTTTAACACTTGATAAACAATGTGTTGTTTTGGATAATATTACTCATTAATTATCATTTAAAAATTCATTTCTTTTGTGGATACCGATTAATGTGTTAGTTAATACTGCTAACTAATTTAATCAGGTGTAAACTTTTAATTAACAATGTAAATGAGATAATTTATTTATTTTACATATTAGAATGTAATTATATACGGAAAATAATAAATAATAAATAATAATAAACATCTTTTTACAACGGAGGTAAAAATTTTGTTAATCTATTATTTTGACTAAAATTAAGTAAATTAATTAAAATTAACTAAAGTAACAGAAGGAAATTTTATTTTTATTTGAAAACCAGATTTTGTCCTAAGCATAGCGGGTGCACCATCAGTAGAAACACTGCATATATCGTTCCAATTTAAATTTCTTTCAATAAAAAAGTCATCAATTTTTTTATAAATATCCATTGTTTTTCTATTTGAAAAGAGTTTAGTACAAAATAAGAATTCTTCTTTAATTTCGTTCAAATGAATATGCCTCACAAAAAATAAAACTAAACAATCAAATAATTTATAAAAATTTGCGACCCCCTGAGAAATTTCACGACCCCTAACGGCCGCGACCCCAGTTGAGAAAAAATGATATAGATGTTTAGTTGATAATTAATTTGTGCCTTTTCGGGTTTATTTAATTTTTTTCCAAGTGCTTTTATCAAGATGATACTACTATACAATATTAAAACATATACATTTATTTGTATTAAAATCAATATTATTTATCAATTTAAAAATATCAAATATAAATTATAAGACAGCTTTTTTCAAAAAAAATGGATACTTAGTTTGTTTTTCAATTTTATAGAAATTGAACTGATTAAATGTGTCTGGTAGTTAGAAGTTCTGATGTGTAAATATTTATTTAATCTTCCCATATAAAAATCATCACATTTATCCATCAAACAAAAAAGTAATCGAATATTTCTTAGGTATCCCATAGATTTTCCAGCAGTTTATAATTGTTAAATATGCAAAATTATTCTAAGTTTTTTAATGAAAACACCTTTTTATAGGTTAAAGAAAAAAAGAGCAATTTTTTTAACCTTCATTATATTTACGTTTATTCATTGAATAATTTCTGTATTTTATAAGATTATTATGATTTATTATATATTTTTTAATTTTTTTAAATTTCCCGGGAAATCATAACCACTTATTGGGACTACTATTTTTTATTCTAAATTTAACTGTTACTTGATAATTATTGACGTATAAAAGTGTTTGTCACAAATTGTGACTCATACTACAGCCCGCGGCATTTGATACTTTTAATTTTAGTTAATTATAATTTTTTATTTATTATATAGTATATTATAATTATTTGACATACAATTGACATATTGGATATACTAAATATTTATATATAATAAATATTTTTATTAATTTTATTTTTACATCTTTCATTCGTACGTATGTAACGTTATATTGAATGTTTGTGAAAATATGTAATTACGCGGTTTAATTATTGGTCAAGTGTCGTTGACTTGTGTTGCTTGCGCCAAATTACATGTTGATAAATAAGAAATTAACATCCTGGCTGAACGTAATCGAATGTCTTTGTCAACGCCGTTTGTAATTAAACAAATGATATTACTACTTGAACATATTTTTCTAGTATACATCTACTTGTAACAATGTTGATGTTATTAGTGTCAACATGATTTGTCAGAAACAATGATAATATCCATGGTTAACGATATATAGTGTATACTGTTTCATTAACAGTAAATACCCTGTGGTTAAATGTATTGTCACTTTTTTTATTAACGAGAATGCATTTTGACAAATAAATAGGTCCCATTTATTCCAATAAAATGCTATTATGAATATAAATATTAATAATTTAATTCGCGTGCTAAAATTTAACTATATGTATTTTGAGTCTAGATTTTTGACGGCACACGTCAAAAATGTAAATAAGATAATTAATTAATTGAGCGTTGTATTTATTTTTACAAGTTTATTTTCATTTTCATTGCGTTAATTAAAATAAAATTATGAATAGTTTACCATCAAGAGAAGACTGGAATTGCATGAAAAATACATGGGTTTTAATGACATTTCATTTAAAACAAATTAATTTTTTCCAAGAAAAACAAATGAACGATGCACAAAATAATCAATACAGTTTAGGAAAATGTCACATTTTAGATATGATAGAAAGGAAAAAAAAAATTGAAATTAAGACAAATAAACCATATACAGGCTTTTTAGAAAAAATGAAGAATAAATTTCATGATTACATTTCAACCGTCTCGGACGAGTCAAAAAATTCAATTTGTTCAAATTTTTTGTTGATATTCACTTTTAATGGACAAGCTAAATATAGTACATTGTACGATAATGTCAAAAGAAGCATTAAATTTGTCAAGTGTAACGATATCAAGAGTTTTAGTTTTAATGACATTACTCCATTTTTAGACAAGAATAGAACTTGTGCAAGGCCCATAAATGTGACCAAATACAATGGAAATATTAACCGTTTCAGTGAAAATTGTGAATCAAATGATATTAATAGTCAGAACAATCAAATTAATAACAAAATGGAAACAGAAAATTCTGATATTAATAAATTTTTACCTTTAACAAGCTTGGAATCAGAATCAAAGTTTTCTACCGATTTTATTGTAGAAATTGCAACTTTACACAAAGATGGGTGGTTAGAAATTCATGCTCAAAATTCGATACCAGTTTCCAAGTTATTCAAACATCCTACTCAAAAAATACAATTGCAATTACTTTCAAATTCTGGACAATTGTTTTCGACTTGTTTTATTGATACTTGTTTTACCTTTGGTGCTTTTGGGTTTGGAAATTCTTATAAACTTTCAAGATACACTGACGCTTTTTTAAATCTTATGCAACACAAAAATGATGAAAATTATCCAGATTATTATAATGAATACAGGCATAATAATATACTTAAATTTCATCCTTTGGATGATCGAACTTTTCTGGCTAACGTGAATTTACCTAAAAAAGACGGTTTTTTTAATTCATTATTTATTTACATTAAATTTATGTTCATAATGAACGTACATTGTATAATGTCAATATCAAGATTTTATGATACATACCGGTGATTCGCAACATGGCTCAGATGGGGTAATAAAGGTCTACAGAAAATTTTGGTGGTCCCCAAAGTGGTTTCAGTAAAATAGTAAATTACAGGCTAATTCTTAATTTACGGAATTCCTCGTTAAGTTACCGATTAATGGAAAAAAATTCCGTTAAATTTTAACTTAAAATGACTAGCATCATAATTATACTAAAGCTTTTTCGGTTCAAATTAAAAGCTTTATATACTTAATATACTTTATTTTTTTCTTGATTAATGATGATAATAATGATTGTTTATTAATTATATGAAATGAAATGACCTGCAAATATAGGTTAAGTAGAATAAAAATATTTTTATTGTTGTAATGCAGTTGTTCCTGGTTCAAATAGTGTACGGCCCCATTTCAAAATATTTATTTTTGTGGACCTTAAGGGAAACATGAAATATAAAACATTGATGAAAAAATGAAGGTTTTTCGTCATAGGATTTAGTAATATCGTGTTTTTTAAAAAAATATTGGAAAAAGAGGATTTTTTTATTGAAGGTTGGTAAAATTTTATTTTTTATTTTAGGTTTTTGATTAGGAAGTTGTTGATCATAAGCTTAGGATTTAGTAATATCAGATTTTTTAAAATAATATTGGAAAAAGATGACATTTTCCTTAAGTTTTGTTAATATTGAAGTTGGAATAAGAAGTTTTTCAAAAAACTATTGGAAAAAGGGTATTTTTCGCTTAAGGGTTGGTAAAATTGAATTTTTTATTTTGTGGTTTGATCAAGTGGATTTATTTCATAATGTTTCGTAAAATCTGCTTTTTCAAAAAAATATCGGTAAAAGTCAATTTTTCCCTGAGGGCTTGAAATGGTATTTTTTATTAAATTTTATTAATGATGGGATAAATGTGAGATTTTTGAAATAATAATATAGCAGTCGTCTAGGCTTTGGGATAATTAACATCTAAAAACTCTGTAATAGATATTAAAAAGTCTTATACAAAAATATGTATAAAAGTAAACAAGAGATATATTATAATAATAGTACATATTATTATTTTAAAAATTATTGCGTCAAGGAATTAGCCCAGTAGTTTTCAACCGGTGGGTCGCGAAATTTATCAGGGCAGGGCGGATTCAAGGGGTACAGAAGGTGCCGTTGCACCCCTAAATTTTTAATTATTTTAAATTTGAGTTATGAATTATTAAACCATATCAAATGTCATAAAAACTTGATATACCTATTTAATATGAATTTTCGAGAAAAGTTCCCTTTTCTTGTGACTCCTATACATTTTTTCAGGGCTAATTTTAACGAAATTCTGTCCGGTCGTGGTTCAGAATCTACTATGGATAGTTTTTAAAATAATCAGCATTATCATAAATCACAACCTCAAAAAAATGTATTTTCACTACAAAAAGCCCAGATTAACCTTTTTTTCAAAATAATAATTGTTCTAGAATTTAAAAAAACATTACAGCTTGTACATTTACCTTCAGTTACACACACTAAAATTTTAAGCTCACAAAGTGATTCACGGTCAAAAAAGCACTTTTTTATTAATTTTCTTTTATTTGGCAACTATTTTATTAGCATAAAAACTTTGAAATAATTAACTACTGTAAATATTATGAAATGTGTTTATATGGTAATATTGGTTGGTTCTGCTTCTACATTATTAACCGAGATTTGTAAGTCCTATTTTATCCTTTAGATTTGGAAAACGTATGTATAAATTTTTATTTTAACTGGTTTATAATAATATTTCCATTTTGATGCTTAACTAATTAAATCTGACTGTAGTCGCCTCTAATTTTAAATGGCCAAATGAACATTTATTTTGAGTATGGATTAAATTTTTTGCTAAATTAGAATAGTTTTTCATACAATTATAATTGAATTGAATCTAAAACAAAACTTTTCAAACGAACCGCATACAAAAATTATAGAGTAGTATAACAAATTAACTGATTTATACTAGAAATTAGTAAATTAATATTGCTGAAAATTAGTAGATATTTATAATTCAGATTAAAATTTTAAATTAACAATTAAACAATAGTAAAAATTGAATATTTATTAAGAATTGCTTTAAATAAAAATAAAATATCCGCTTTAGGCAATGTTTATCACATTAATAAGGATTATAACATTATGTTATTGTTAATATTTCCCAAAATAATAAAATGTTATTTTCACTTTCCGTTATAAATTAAATTATATAAATAACAAATACAGCATTATATATTATAATAAAGTAAACAATACCTGAATATTAGTATTTTATAAAACTGAAACTTGAATATATATTATTAAAATATTAAAATTAGCGTTTTTCTAACTTTTTTTGGTCGCCACCATTTTTTTCAATTTTCTTTCAATAACGTATAAAATATTATTTATCTTTGTATAAGATGTATAATTTTACATACTTTTTTTACTTTTCCAAATTTTATTATTGACTTTTTCGCAATTCATTTTTAAAAAACTGATTCAAACGATACGTCATTAAATATACATTACTAGGTTGACTGTTATGTACCTAGCACCAAATTCACGTTGAAAATCTAACTTAAAAATTCTACTATTCACTATTATCAATCCCCGTTGAAAATCTAACTTAAAAATCCTACTATTCACTATTATCAATCCTTTAAAGTACTCCTTTCAAATCATAAAAAATTGTTATCCCATTTTTTTAATTTATTAGACAGAATGTGTGAAATATTAAAAATAAAGTAAAAACAGTAAAATCCTAAAAATTGTCATAAATAGCATAAATTCCAGAAAAAATAATATTATATAAACCTATTTTGTCATTTTCAATGTGATAATATATATTCAGTACCAATTTAATAAATACTTAAAAATATTAATTATGTATCAATAATTAACAGAATCAGCATATTTTACCAATATGGCAAAGGATTGTAATAACTATAAAAATGATAATAACAAAGTTGTATTACTTTTAGTAGTTTTAATTTAAATTTTAAACAAAATGTTTTGGAAATGAGAATTAAAAATTCCATAGCAATGAAAAAAAGCCCGAAGTAATGAATTATATAGATTTTCACCCATATTTCTGTATTGAAAATGTGTAGACATACAAATTGCACTTTATTTTGAAATTGTAGGATCAATATTTACATTTTCAATTTTTATTTTAATCGAAATGTATTTGAAAAATAATGGTTGAAAATATATTAAAAATTATTTTTCACCGGGAATGAGTAGATTTCTGGGGTTTAAATTTTAATTAACTAGAATAAGCCATATCAGAATAATCTTTTTTTTTTTAATTTTTGGACAGTTAATTATTTCACGTTTTTTGTTTTAATAAAATATTTGGGAAAAAAATATATGAATACTAAAATGCTTTTTTGACCGTGTAGGCGTCACTTATTCAGATTAAAATTTTTTGTATGTTAACAGGATACAACTGTACCATCCGTAAATTTTTTAAATTCTCCAACTTGTTTGATTTCAAAAAAAGGACAATTGGGGTTTTTGACGCGTAAGATGTGAGTTTGGGAAATTGAAATTTATTTTGCTAACACCCAGAAAAAACTGTAATTGAAATGTGGATTTTATAAAATTCTAAGATGGTAGTTACTGAAATAAAATGAAATAATGTAACACTCACACACACAAACATTACATATCATATTATATAAGTAAGGATTATATTAACATAATAAAATTTAGTAAAAAAAGAAATTGACATAGAAAATTATTGGTTTGACGAATTTTTAGAGATAATAAAAAATAAACGAGATATTGAAATGGCAACAAGTGAAAATGTGATTTTAAAAAATTATACATTTGAAACAATGAAACAAATACATAAAGAAATAAATTCAAACAAGGAAAGAAAACTAAACAAATTGGAACAAATGATAACAAATTTTAATCCAAACGACAATAGTTCATTCAAATGGTTACAAAAATCAAGTAGATTGAATTTATACAATTGCAAATTGGATGATATTCAAATGGAACAAGACGATTTCAGCGATTATGATAAAGTGCGACGACAAATGGATTTGAAAGAGAAAATATTGCATTTTGCTCCAGGAATAGTTACAAAAAAATCAAAAATATAAACCATATGGCCACCGATCAGTTATATATAATAAACATTACGATGAGATAGACAATTGACACTAACAGTCCAACATGATATATCACATGGAGAATATTTAAAAAATAATTAAAGGCGAATTTATATTAATTGACGCCTTTTAACAATGTCTCAGTTAATTTAACACTGTGCTTTAATGGAGTGACTAATTTTCTTCATGTCAGATTGACATTCTCATCATATACACCCATTTTGGGGATATTTTGATTCAATTCCCTAGATATTAAATTTAAATCCTGTTATTCGCAGCAATCACTCATCTAATATATTATAATCTGTTCTGTCCAATTTTTTCATCAAATCAAATCTGTTCAACTCTTTTTTTAAAGTGTATAATTATAATTGAACACACTTTCCAATGTATTATTAATTCATTATATTTGAATTACACGTGTTTTCATTATACTGTATCTGATATATAATATCCGTTACAATTCAGTGAATAATTAACTGATATAATGTATTCATCGAAAAAGATTCAAATAATCATCATGTATTATTTTTGAATATTATCATAATACTAATTATACGCGAAAATTTTAATCTGTCGATACCAAAATTATAAAATAATGCGAATGTATTTAATTTTTTTTTAAATATTTCTTAACACGATTAATTAATAAAATTTACTATAAAATAAAGGTGAGGTTCAATAAATCTTTTCTATAGGCTATTCTTCCCATAATCTGGAATTTCTGCAAAAAAATCATTGATAAATTTTTGTTTTTCTGTCAAATTTTCATTGCTAAAATATTTCATAAAGTTGAGTATTAATTAAAATTATCTATATAACATAAGAAATGAAAATTTTCCAAATATAATACATGTACCAATAAAAAGAGGTATATATTCAGTCTTTTAGGTCATTTTTTTCAACCAAAGAATATAAAACTAAATAATCATCCAACCAAAAAAACACAAATTCATTTACAAGGGGTGGTTAAAGTATCAAATTAAAAAAAAACTATTCAAATAACATTCACGAGACAATAGTAACTTATAAGTTTAAGAAACACAAAAAGGTTATAAACGAAATTTCAGAAATTTTCCAACATGAAAATACACAAAAAAGGTTAAATAAAGTAATTACCTGTAATTATCATCACAATAAAATTGATTAGGTTGTGAATTTGAGTTTTTAGTATTTTCTGGGGTAAAATACTTGTAATCACTAAATTTCATTTCCTCGTCCGATAAATTGTACAAATCCTGATTAAGAGAAGAATCATTAACATTATCGAAATGTCTAACATTTTGATTTATTTGAATATTAGAAGATGTATTAGTGTAGCTATCTGGACTATAAGAAGCAGCATAGGAATTTTTAAATTTTCCACTATTAGAATTATCAAACATAACACAATCATTAACATAATTGGAATTTGCAAGACTAGGCGAAAAGGTATTTATACAATCATTTTCAAGCGTATTGTATTGAGGTGAAAACATGTACTCGAAATTATTAGTTGCTATTTGATTTGCTGCATCATTACAAGGGTAGTACTCTTGGCTAGTTTCATTTTCTAATAAAGGATTTGAATCTACAAATGAAATATCCTGCGAAATTGGAGAAGTCATCATTTTATCAATCGAATCACAATCCATATTAAAATCGGGTTGATAAATTTTTAAACACGTAGAACACTTACAATTTGACATTTCATTTAAAATTTCCTCCTTATAACTTTGCAATCTTTCCACCAATGACGCCTTTGGCCCATACACCTTTAAACCTCTTTTGCTGGCTTCAGACCTCAATTGTTTAATATTGAGATAAGTTAGACACTTTTTCTTTTTGCACGGGTATTTAAAAAGTTTCACTGGAGGATTAATTAATTTTCTATTATTATGTGAATTTGTCTTTTTTATACCCTTTTCAGCTGATTTAATTTGATTTTTACAGTCAGATTGCCACCTAAGAAATAAATCCTGTTGTTTGAGTAATAAACTGTAATGATCTAAATTTTTTATGTGCATAGTTTTTGTGGAAAAGCGCCTAGGTCGTTCAGTGTCTGTCGTATAATGATGAAATTTTAATATTTTTAGTGGTTTAGCTGAAGCTGGTTTTAAGCTGGACAATTTTATTGGTGTATTAGAATTTTTACATTTAGAACGCCAAACCGGGCTAGATTTTTCAATTTTAAAACTAGAAGGTTCTTTATTTACACATTGTGGTGTTTTTGCAGTATAATTATCCTTCACGGTAAAAAATTTTTTTTTATCAGTTGAATTTGCAGAGATTTTATTAAAATTGGATAATTCCAAATTTTCATTGAGTAATTTTAAAGAGTCTGCATCAACCTTCTTTGAGTGGTTCCAAAAATTTAACAATCTAACAAAACTAGTTTCTGAAGCCTTTTCATTGTCGTAAAGTAAACTTTGACCTTTAATAGCAAATAGCATTTCAATGTCATCTTCATGTGCTCTTTGATAAGATATTTGTCCATCTATAATTATAAATATTTATTTGGATTATAAAATGTGTATGCCTCATAAAAAAGGCTTCCATTTATTCATTGTATCGTTTAAAAAACGTGATTATACAATAATTATAATCGTCGTATTTTAAAAATACAACATTTAAATGTTCAATTTAAAAAAATTTTAAACTAGGTTCGAAAAGGGCGGGTCACTGTAGATCTAGCTATTGTTTATACAAAATACAAAACAGTGAAGATCCTTATTTATATAAAGCAATTTAGTCAAAAATGTATGTCTGTCTGTTCCAGTTTATTTAAAAAAGCAAGAGGAGTCGAGTTTTAAAATTGCATATTTCTATTACATTTTTTTAAAAGTAAAAGATAAATTGTTTTATCGAAAATGCCATTTTCAAAAATTCATCAAGGTCAAAAACCCCAATCGTCCTTTTTTTTTTAAATTCAAACCCGTCCTAGAATTATAAAAAATACACAATCTGATTTTCAATTCATAAACATTATGATAATTTTCAATTTCAAAATCTTAGATCTTCACGGTCAAAACCACAAATTACCTTTTGTGTAAAAATTAAAAAAATCTTAGAATTTTATACAACATAAATTTTGGGATAATTTTTAAAACTAAGCATTATCATATATGTTAACCTCAAAAAAGTGCATTTTCACGATAAAAATCTCAGATTACCCTTTTTTTAAAAAAATGAAAACAGCCCTATTTTTTTTAATCATTGATATCTTTTAGTTCCCTTAATTAGTTTTGAATAGAATTATTTAAAAAATTTTATTGAGGAAATTAAAAAAAATTAAACTAGAAATAATTATATACAACAGGGGTCGGAACCAGTGATCCATAAAATACTTTTGGTAGCCCTTTAATTATTTTAGTAAATTATTTATTTTTAACCCTTTCACTGTCTGTTTATTCTATACCAGCCATTCTCAACAGGTTCCACAGCACTTTTTTAGGGTCCATAAAGAGTATATACAATTATTACATATTATAGACATTTTCAGTAACATAAAGGCTCAGAAATACTAATATAAAACGTGCAAATCATGTAAAAATAAATTCTTGTTTTATTGTTCTATTTTTAGGAGCAGCGGTTTTATTTAATTATTTTATTAAAATTTATGAGCGAGCCAAGTTTCTAGTCATAAAAAAAGCTTTAAATTTCAAATTGAAAATGGGACAAAAAATCAGTCAATATTCATGATTCTATAAAACATCAACCAAGAGATATAAAATATTAATTTTCACAGGAAAGATAAATAATATAGACTTTTTATTTATCTGATAAAATATGTAGTAAACAATACCTGAAAAACATGTTCTATTTTGGGAACATTGACGGGTTAAAGGTGAATATTAATAGTTCATAAAGTTTATCATCTAGCAAAAATAGAGTACTCCATGTCTTTTGACCATCATTCGTTTCACCCAAATGTAATGATTCATTAAAAATTGTTATTATTATTAATTTTTTAGGGATCCATAGGTTTTTTGTAATATCATCTTAGGGGTTCACACCGAAAAAGGGTTGAGAATGCCTGTTCTATACTATACACAGCAATTTCACTTCACACGTCTGTGTATTCTATGATATACACAGCACAATTTTGAAAAACTTTATTCTTTTATTTTCATACATTTTCACATATGTAATTTAAAAATAATACAAATTTAAATTAAAACATACATTCCAGACATGTGGTGATAGTACATAAAATTGCATCAGACAGTGAAAGGGTTAAATTTATGTTCATCAATATATAACTGTAAACTAATACTAGGATTCAAATTTTAATTAGAATTAGAATATTTATTGTTACATTAATTAAATGTGAATAACAAATTTATCAAAATTAATCCTGCTTTGATATTACCAATTTCAAAAATCTTCGTAATTTTCGTGTAAATTTTCGAAAACGAGACCCATATAATTTTTTGATATATAAAAGTGGTTCACAACATGCAAAAGGTTGCCGACCCCTGATATACAACAATGCATCTCTAATTAATAATTATGAGATCCCTAAAATTGTGTCTTTACAATACGAAAACTAAGTACAGTGTGTTTATACAACTTTTAAAATTAAGCATACTAAAATGCCATGTAGTAACGAAATTGCATCTGTTCCAATATATAATTAAGATTTTCAAAGTTTTTAAAATAGGTATCTATATCGTTACAAATTTAGTAATAGTGAACGCGACCGCGACATGATTATAAAATACAAATGTAACTGCAAATATACAGTTTATAACTGTAAATTAGTTATGACATTACAAAAAAAATTAAAAAAAAATCTCTAGAATTCAACAAATAAATTGAAAAAATAATGTATGTACTGACTATCCATCTAAAATACCCAAAAGGACTCCTTAGGACCCTATCAAAGGAGTAATAATATCACTAAATTAAGAAACAAAATAAAAAGATTAATTTATCTGAAATGTTAATTCTATCCAGCGCTATTTGATTAACCTTAATATACGAAATATATGCCAATATATTCAAAATAAAAGACTAAAAATGAAATTACAATTAAATATCTTATAGGACTGTGCCTAGTTTTCCACATCATTCCCCAATTATTAAAAATATTTTTACCAATAAGGTATCATTACTCTATCCAAAAGTGTTAAGTCTCCAGTGAGCCATGCAAATTATTTAATGTAAATGACAACCTTGAATTAAAAAAAATGTAACGATAAATGTGTGGGAATGTGATATATTTAGTCGCAAGTTAATATTAGGTTACTTCAAGTAACTTAAAATTACATATCTATGATGGCGACAAAAATATCAACTTAAAAACTAAGAAATAATTACAAAATAACCGTAACGAGTCGATATTATCGAGTGGTATCACTGGGTAAGAATCAAAATTAGTTGATTTATATAATGTAGTTTTACTACCTCTATAGATTATATAGTATATATCAGCATATCGAAAACTTTTTTCCGTTGGGTGTACTTTAACAAATAAAAGATTTTGGTGCATCGGCAAATAACAATAAAGTAAAAATATATATTTGTTGGGTGCTTACTGATCATCTTTACTATATTATAATTATCATATTTTGCAATTAAAAATGTAAAAAGCTGCAAAATGAGAAAAAAAGTTGGATCGGTTAAAAAAATTTCATGTAATTAATCCTGTTTTAATTTTGCGCTGGGCACACATAAAATTTTTTGAGACACACTGATATATATTCTCAACCCAATGGAATCAGTTGTATACTAAAAAATAAAAAATTACCCTTCAACGCATATGACAATGAATCATCGTATTGTAAAATATCACTCTCAATCAATTCAAGAGGTCCAGGCCTAGATGAAATGCTACTATTTAACTTGTTTGCAATTCCTACCCTCTTCAAAAATCTTCCAGTATTTTTCAATATCGGTGCACATTTCTCATCTAAACCTACATAATTCAATTCAATTCAAAAAATACCATCGAGTATATTATTATCTATCAATATTTTTTTATTTGGTCTATTGCTAATATGATTATTTAAATAATTTGCTGCCTAAAATATCATCAGTCTCAAAATTACTAACATGTAAATAAAAATAACCTGTTCTATATTTATTACACTGTCTTTTAAATCTTGTGAAATATCCATAATTCTTTTAAATTTAATTTATTAGTTTTTTCATCGAAATGTGCAACCAAGATATTTATAATGCAATATATGATTAGGTTTATCTGATATCTATGGAGAATAATTGAAAATGTATTGTATTGAGATTAATAAAATTATTTCATTATTGATATTTATAGATGTATTGTTTTTTATGTAGCTAGTTGCTACTAGCAACATGAATCATGTAACATTATTGACAAATTTGTAATTGTATTTGAATGCAATGTATTTATAGTTTTAATTGACCGTAAATAATCGATTATATCATGTAAGTTATCAATAGTTAATTATTGAATTAGATATTATTATTTTTTTCGTTTTTTTTGATTTTATAGTTCATTATTTCAACTTTTGTCATTGACACTCACAAAATGAATTCAATTTATTCAATTAATTAATGAGTTGACAATGTTTTAATATTTTGTTTTGAAATTAAATTCAAAAGACAGTTAATAGAAATGCCAACCATTTTCTTACTGTTTAAAACATTTTCTGATTTTAATTATTCATTTAAGTTCATTTTTTTTATTTATACACATTTTTTATCTAGATTTTGTTTTAAAATTTGATATTTTTGCAAAGGATTGAAAATTTTTGTCCGTATAAGATTTGTGTTTAAATATACTATGGTTTATTTTTATGTTAGCTAGTGTTATATCAGAATATATGTTTTATTAAATTTTTGGGCTGATTTTATTTTTAAACAAAATGAGACATTGGGTTTTTAACTTTGAAGGGATAAAATTCTTAAACTGAAAAATAGATATAAACACGTTCTGGGAAAAACTGTACTAAAAATTGGGTTTTTTAAATTCTACGACTAGCAATTTTTTAAATAAACGGTAACGCGCACATCGACATTCAATTTTATATAACTAAAGGATAATATACAGTTAAACCTGGTCAATATGAACAGCTGTGTACCAGTTTTTGACACCGACCAAATTAGAAACTAATATAAACAAGATGTTATGATAATCTTTGGAAAAAATCGTCATTTAAATTTAATTTAAAATGTTAGAAATTTATTTTATGATATAAATTTAATATGAGTTAATAATTTATTAATATACAATTAAATTTTGTATTACATTGAATTATCTAAATTCTTTGTTTGTACGTAATGAAATCGGTCATTTTTAATTTTCTTTTACTTTTTTCATAAGTTATATGATCAATTATTTGCCAGATGTCTTCAATTTTGTCTGGTAAATTTTTTTGAAAAAATTTTTCAAGTTTCATTGCATGTTTGCATGCGGGTGAAGAGGGTACACATTGCACCAAATCCAGACATCCACTAGTTCCTGCGCTATAATTCTAGCTACTTCATCGGTCCAGTATTCTTTATGATGTAATGCTCGTTCAATGACATTAGTTTTGGTTGGGAGCTTCTGTCTACCGAATGATGGATTGCTTGAGAAGGTATGACCGCTATGAAGAATTTTGACAATGGAGGAACTTCTCCTAGTCGCCATTCTGAAGAACGAAGTGCAATAAAAGGCCAGTAAAGCAATAATTAAATGTAAAGGTATAGTATGTACAAAGTAAAGTTATTGGTATGGTAAGTTTTCTGTAAAAAAGGATTGTAAGTATAAAAACGTAAAAAATACCT
>LWCA01000152.1:0-46824 GCA_001642005.1 Intoshia linei | reverse complement strand
TAGAGGTGATATTGATCGTCGTACTGTATTGAAAAAACACATACAACAAAAAAATTGCCAATAACCTTAGAATTAAACAAAATTTTGATGCTCATGTACAAGTCATCTACCTATTTTACAAAAAATTTTTCTCCTATTTTAACTCCCAACAATAAACAGTCACCTATTTATCAATTACAAAATAGAGAATCTATTAAACATACTAAACGTTTTGAGGGCGGTGCTAATTTGGACAGGGAGGTGTAATAATCCATAGAATTATGTAAAGTTTAAATAAATTAAACTAGTTGATATTGGTTGTAAATCATCTTAAAATTGAAATATTTTAAATATAAAACTTATATTACAACAATACTTTATATCTAACATTACAATCAGTGTGATTTATTCGACAAAACACAGAAGAAAATTTAAAGTATGTAAAATACATTTATCATCTACATCACCTAACCAAATTTGTAAATAAACAATGTTTATCTATGATTGTATTATATTGCCCAACACATCATGTGGTCGATGCGTTTCGACCCACATTGTCGACTCGTACAAACAACTGTAATTTAAAAATATAATATACCATTTAGCCATGTACAACATGAGATGGATACATTCACGTAAAAAGTGCCATAAAGTGGTTAAAGGTTGATAAAATATATGCAATTCTTCCATGTACTCAATATTTCAATAAAAATGTTTGAGTTTTGATTTTTTTGATGATTCGATCAAACACTTTGTATTCAGTTTAATTTAAATTGAGTTTGTAGTGTTGTTAAAGTAACTAAGAAAATATAGCATGTAATACAGTAAATACATATTTATGAAAAATTTAGTTATTTATAATTGTAAAACTCTGTATATTTACAACAGGAATTTTCAACGCAATATCGCCCATTTTATTAATCGAAGGACGAATTATTTTCAGAATAAACTTCTTAACTTATATAAAATGCGACGCAATTTTTATTTGTCTGTCTGTCCTACTTTATTGAAATAACTAGCATTCTTAGAATTTTTAAAGACCACATTTCAATTACAGTTTTTTTCCGTTGAGTTAGTAAAATAAATTTCAACTTCCCAAGCTCACATCTTACTGGTCAAAAAGCCTAATAGTCCTTTTTTTGAAAATCAATTTTTTTTTAATGAAAACAATCCTAGAATTTAAAAAAATTTGGAGGTGGTACAGTTGTATCCTGTTAATACACACAAAAAATGTCAATCTTAATAAGTGACGCCTTCACGGTCAAAATGTCTCTCGGCAGAGCTATATGCTGTTTGTACGTAGTACATAACAGTCAACCTAGTATAATTATGATTAAAATGTGTTTTTATACAAATTGTAATTTGAGCGATATTCAATTGATAATTGAAATGTTAATGAAATTGAAAATTTATTATTTATGGCTAAATAAATTAAAAATATCGAAATCTTTTCTGTTGAAATGTGTATGCCAAATATCTGTGGAAGAATTTACAGAAATTAGAAAGCAAATATTTTCAGCCAATTATTTGCAGTCATTGGTTTAGCTTTTACAATTTACTCATTTATTAGTTTGGTAGGTTGTTAATTCGATATTCTTTGGCAAAAGAAAAATTTAATTGGCAATCCCAATTAAGTAGACAGGATAATGGCAAACCTTTTATTGTAAATGAACATTTCTTTTTCAATTTGGCTCATCAACATAATATGGTCGGTGTGGCTGGTTCTAATGAAACCAATATTGGAATAGATATTGTTTCTCTTAGTGAGAGAATTCCAGGTTTACATTCACTAACCAATGTGAATGATGTTTTTTATTTTAGTTAATATTGAAGATTATATAAAAAGCATGTCCAAGGTTAATCATCCCGCAGAAATTGACTTTATCAATAACAGTGCAAATCAATTACATTGTTTTTTGCGTATTTGGGTAAATTATAATAGCCCTACACGGACTGACATTCCCTATTATGACTAACCTGTGGCGTCTCAAGTTTTCTCTAACCGTCCGTACCCGTTACTAAATTTTAATCGATATATGATCAATGATCATTAAAACTAGGCTGTACCATTAAAGTAGTCGCATCATATGTTTCCCTCAATTTTCCTTTTTGGAATTCAAGGAAATACCAAAAATTCCCCAAAATTTTAGATCGGTTGTATCATGTTTTATTAATGCTAATCATTTTTTATATTGTTTATATTAACTATACTGTAAAATTAGGCTTTGAAAGAAAGTTATGCGAAAATGGTGGGTATAGGAATATGTACCGATTTAAGTAAAATTCAATTTATGATTAATGAAAAATTACAAAATTTTGTGACTAGCACGAAATTAAAGATTAATGATATTGATATCGATTGCTATTTTTCAGAATTTCTTATTGATGAGCATATTCTTACAGTTTGCACTACAAACAAATGCCAACATGTAATGTTTTTTTCTGTATATACTGTAAAGAATATCAAATCATTGTGTCATCATTTTATTAACATTGTAAATTAGTATTAGTAAAAATGATATCTCTCTTTAAGTTTAACCAACCCTCAATGTCTCATAAATTTTTCTGAAAACTTTCTAATAAAAATAAATTGTACAAGTTAACTTCCACTATTCACTCAAAATACCTGTAGTTCTTGTGATTTTCATACAAAACCTCGGTTATTCGCCAGTTTTCGCTATTGACCAACATTTTTAATATGTATATTATTTATTTAGATAATTAAAAATATAAACCAGGATGAATTGTTGAAACTGATGCCGTGTGAAACATCAGTCAAACCAGAATGTAACATTTGGAATGAATATTTAAATAAAAAGACTAAATAAAGATTTATTGTTCTTTGTATTGTTCTATTATTTTGCAAAATCGAAAGTTTGCCTAAAATGTGTATTAGAAAGTAACTTTATTTTACAAATATTGTATAACGCAGAGGTTTCTAAACTACATGTATATTATAACTATTCCAATTTGGACTTTTTTTTGAATTTTAAAAAAGACATACATATATTATATATATAGATAATAATCTCCGTTTAATTTACTGCAGAATGATATAAATTTTTTTATTTTCGTCGCAAAAAACCCCGCGTCTTTACCTTTTTATGTTTTCCTAACATTTTTCATAGTAAAAAAATATGGCAACATTTTTTCCACCGTAGTTGCCATGCATTTGTTATAATTTTAAAATATAACATAGATCATGTGACACTAATCATATTAATTAAAAAAAAATCAATTAAAAATTCGTTTATTTTAGACACAGTTCACGGACAAATTTTTCGTCATTTTTAAAAAAATTATATAATTTCAAAAAAAGACATAAATTTATATGAACTGAGTCAAAATGTGAATATTTTATGACCGTAGATACTATTTATATTTCTTAACCATTTTTTTACACAAGTACATTTTTACATAGAAAATTGGTACGAATTTAAATTAAATTGAATTTAACAAACAAATATGAATTAAATTTGTTTATAGTATTGGGACATATATTTTTAACTTTAAATTTTAAGAACGGTGATACCATTCTTTGAGCTTAAATCTTACTGGTAGCCTAAACTTTTCATAATCTCTGGTTGGAAAACATTTTAATTCAAATTACTCTTCGTATCGCAATGGCTATTTGCTTGGGTACATCAGGTATAGCATATGCCGCCAAAAATTTGATGGTGAATAGAGCATGCTAAATAGAAATACACCATGTATTAATGAATCCGCTTAAAATATAAAAATATAAATAAAATGGCACAATGTATTTGGCACATCCGTACTTATATAAAGTAAAAGGGTTAAAAATGTATGTCTGTTTATTTTTTCCATTTTATTTTAACAAGTAAGGGCATAAATTGAGCCCTTCAAGGGAAAAACCACGAATTGTCTTTTGTTTTTAAATTCAAACCCATCCTAGAATTATAAAAATTACACATTCTAATAAAGAATTTTAAATTTATTAATATTATGATAATTTTCAATTTCAAAATCTTATATCATCAGGGCCAAAACCGAAATTACCCTTTTTTGTAAAAATTAAGAATGTCTTATAATTTTATACAAAATAAATTATTGAATGGTTTTTAATTTCAGAAGCATCATAAATTCATCAAAGGTAATTTACACGTTCAAAAACACAGAACACCTTTTTTTTAAAATGAAAACCGCTATAGAATTCAAAAAAAATTTCAATCTCAGTAAGTTACTTTAAGTACTTTAATATTAATTTTTTTTATTTAGAAACTATTTTATTAATAATAACAAAATGTATTACAAAAAATTTAAAATAATTAATGGTCCTACAATTAAATAAAAAGACTATTTTGATAGAGCTTATTTCATTTGATATAAATACAAAATTTCAACCCAGAAATCTATTCATTGCCGGTGAAAAATAATTTTTAATATATTATCAACCAATATTTTTTAAATGTTGGATAAAATGAAAAAGTAAAATAATCATCCTACAATTTCAAAAAAAATGTGCATTGAACCTCGACACATTTCCAATAAAGAAATATGGGTGAAAATCTATATAATTGATTCCTTCGGATTTTTTTTCATTGCTACGCAATTTTTCATTCTCATTTTCAAAACATTATGTTTAAAATTAATATAACACTACAACAACGAATTACTAAAAGTAATACAACTTTGTTATTATCATTTTTATATTTATGACAATTTTTAGGATTGAACTGTTTTTACTTTATTTTTAATATTATATACACATTCGGTCTAATAAATTCAAAAAATGGGATAATAATTGTTTTTAAAATTATTGACACAAATGTTAACAAAACGAATTAAAATGGAATAATTCACTTTAAATTAAAAGGTAATGTGATATGACGGATCCACGTGAAATAAGTTTGGGAACCACTCCTTTAAATGATTGATAAAAGTGAATAGTATCATTTTTAAGTTAGATTTTCTTATTGAATTTATTTTTTATACAATAAAACGTAAAAGTTGTACGTACATAACAGTCGACTAGTTTAAGATAATATTTCAAAACCAAAATTCCTGATTTGCTTTCAACGAATATTGGTACTCAGACATTTAAATTTAATATGAATATAAAGGCTATTTTGATCACACGCCCTTTAGCATGTAAAGGATATAGTTATTAAAGATTACATTCTTATAATTTTATTAATAATGTACCTCAAAAATTACGACAAAAATCATTTTTCTTTCAGTAGAATTGAGATAATCCTTACCTAATTTTAATGTATAAATATCATATAATTTTTATGTAAATGTACATTGTACAATGTGCTTAATTAAAATTTCTATCTACAACCTTTATTTTCAACCTTTTTTGATGCAGAATCGCCACCTGAAATATTTTATAATCAAAACTTGGAGTATATTTGTATTCCTTGAGAAAATATCATTACATTCTGGGATTGACAGTGTCAATTTGACACCCTCATATTCATATTCAAAACCTCTCAATTCGACGCATCTTAAAGTTTTTTAGATATCGCCCACATTAGCGACCCTAATTTACAAAAATCTGCGATGAAGGACAAAAAATTGTGATTAGCAATATATGCCCTATTTTTTACTAATTATCTTTTTTTTAAAAATAATTACTAATTATTAATTAAAAAATTGTACCGAATTTACTGGTATAGGCAATTAGAAACGCATTGGATATAACTCCAATGACATTGAGCAATTCTAAAATGCCTTGCCAAATTCCAATATTTTGTGATATATCGGCAACAGGTCGTCTGTATATCCAAAGCAATCTACTTGCATCTACTTTTATATCCGCATAAATGACAATCAGTGCAATTAATGGTCCTATCGGTATCGATGCAGCAAAAATCTACATTTTAATGTTACAAGTAAACCTTTTTGCTTTAAAACTAAAAAACTTTTTAGTGACTCTCATCAGGGATTTTAAAACTTGTATATTTGTCATGAATCATTAACATTCTGTTCTGTATAACAGTTTTGGCACCTATCAAACATTTTTTTAAAAAGCCGTATGTACGAATGTAAATAAATGTTTGAAAATTCAAAATAATTTTTATAAACTACAATAAACAACTTACATCAAATTTAGTGTCGTATAATGATCACAGCAGCGACGAGCCCATGATGAAAACAAAGTCATATATTAATATAAAAAAAACTTGAACAACGTTTTGTCAAAGATTTAAAATTTACTTTATACTCCAAGTAGAAATTGTAATAATGCAAGTTTTCAAAAAAATTATTTTAAGGAGATGATGATAATTTTTATAATTTATAAACCTAACTTATTAAAATCCTTGCTACGACACTGGTCACATAACTTATAAACAAAATTATTTGTATTCACAAATTCATTTGTATAATATAAAAAAACATTCAAACCATAACAAAACCATACAGGATAATTTTTTCGTTGTATTCAGACAATGTAAAATCTGTTAGTTGAGGTTTAATATACTCTCTTTCCATATATATGGATTTGTCTAATGCCACTCTTACAACTTTGTTAAAAAATCCGCGTTGTTTAATCCTTTTCAAAACTCTAAATAATTGAACATAAGATTGATTATACCTTGTAAGGGTCAGATGGGTAATTAACCTTTACAGAAAAATTTAAATTTCATAATATAAGAATATAATTGTAAATATTACGGTAAAACAACATCAGTAAAAAATTTTGGAAAAGCTTTTCCAATCATCAGAAAAAAAATCTGTATAGTGAGCATTTGCATACATTCTTTATCGCAAGTATCCTGGTACTCTCCGCCTAATCCAAAAACGCCATTTTCAAATTTGATCTATATTTTAGTTATGTATTGATAAATTGTATTTATGAGAATATTGTATTGAAACTTACGTTCCGAAAAAATGCTATATAAAACGGTGTAGTATAGCTATTGATAAAATGGAAACTAAACAGTTTTATAATTAATGCGTTGTTGTAATTTGTTTCAGTTTGGTGGTTTTCTAGTTTTTGATTATAAGAATAAGTACATTATTATGATTTATTTAAATTTTAAAGAGTATGATACCCCAATCTGTCAATTTTACAGCCAAGATATTATATACCTAAATAAAAAATATTAATTAATTAAAGAAGGAAATACCGCACCAAAAGCAACGATTGCGATTGTATTTGCTAAACTGGATACAATATTGGAGACAAATAAACATGATAACTTGCTTATATCACTGCAATAACGTATATTGGTGAAAATCTAAATGTATGCATAACAGCGTTTCCAAAAAGTGTAAAATAATTTAGGATTCAGAAACAAAATACAAATGTACTCTTTTTCAAATTATTCTGTCGTATTTTGACCAGCCTGATATTCTCACTTATATTATTCTCATTGATAGAGTAAAATAATTATTTATTATAATAAAAATAATTTGTTAAAAATGTGGCTGAGTAGTAATTTATTTAAAAAACTGAGTGTCTCAGAATTTAAAACACACAAATTAAAATTCAATTTTTTCGGTGCACAAAAGTAAATAAATTTGAATCTTCATGGTCATCAAAATTGCCCTTTTTTAACATAATTGTAAATGAATAAACTTTTAGTTTTAGAATTTAAAAAAATCATAGCTAATATAATATATTTATGTTTTTTAGGTTAACATTCAGAAAAGATTTCAATCTTCTAAATTACCGTCTTCACGGTCATAAAAGATGGATAAAATGAATATGAAAATTCATTATTATATTTTTGATTAGTAAAATTAAAATAGGCATATTTTGAAAGTTCTCACTCGGCAGAGGTAGTTACTGTTTGTATAAAGTACACAACAGATTAACTACTGTAGTACTAGAATTAATATGTGGTAAATAAAAATTACTCTATAGACGATTATATTTGCAGTAATGATGAAAAGTATGCAAATCTAAATTTATAAATATTTTATAATGAGATATAACATATTCTCAATAGATAATGTCAAGGAAATTTATAGCCCACCCCAATTAGGGGCCTGCAAAAAACCAATAAGATGTTATTAACATTTCAATATAAATCCATTTACAATTGTTTCTGTACAACATAAACACAGATTGCCAAAAATGTAAAATCTTTACTTACATATTGTAATTCAGTTAAAAATGTAAAAATGTATTTCTGTCTATTTGTTTATGTCTTTGTTACCATTTATTTAAGAAAGTAATAGGTTTAGAGTTTTAAAATTAACCATTTATAATACAGTTATTCAAGGGTGATGTTTTATCGTAGATCAAATCTGCCGAAATTGAGTTCTTCAAAGTCAAAAAACCCAATTATCCTTTATTTTTAAATTGAAACGAGTCCTAGAATTATATAAAATACACAATATGATAAATATTTTAAAATTATCAACATTAAGATAAAATTCAATTTCAAAATCTTATATCTTCACTGCGAAAACCACAAATTACTCTTTTTTGAGACATTTCCGGATTCAGGAATTCAGACCACGAAATTTTTTTATTCTATGAATTTAAAATGACAATGATTATGAAATAGTCATACTAATAGTTATATATTTCATTTAGTAATTATTTTTTTAGGAATCCATTGCATCCCTAAAAATTCTGCAAGCGGGGGTCTATGATGAAAACATTTGCTCCACTACTTCATACATGGACCTGTTGTAAAGGATACATAAACTCAAAGGTTAAATACATCATATATATGTTATATAATATATATAATATTTACCATAAATAACAAAACCATAACTGACGCTAGGTATTTTGAACATTGAATTTTAAAAGGTGTATATTTTGTTGCTTCATTTGTAACTGGGTTCTATGTTATTTTTTAAATATGTACTTATAAACAATAATATACATTTCGGGTGGTTTTCAAAACAAGTAAATTATCTAAATTCAGAGAGTTATTTTGAGTATCTTTAGTAAATTTTATTAGAGTAAAATGCGAATATTTGCATTGCGTGAAATGAATTATTCCTGTAAAAGCCTGTGCCGCATGTTTTCCCATTAGTGATCCAACCACATTTCTGTCTCCAAAACTTTAAAATTTTGCGTAGAGCTTTAGATTATAGTAATATTGTCATTACATACTTCAAAAATAATTATATTTGGACAATTCTAACATAGGTCACTAGGAATAATTGGTAAAATATTTAATAGGACTCATTATTTTTACACAATTTACACATTATAAAAAAAGTACTTAGTGGATTACTTCAATTTACTTGTTTTAAGACAACCCTAGACTAGTTTAAATCAGTGATTCTTATACTTTTTGGACCAGCGCCCTTTCTATGAATTAGTAGTAGTAAAATTTCGTAGCGCCTTAAAGTCTCATGTTCAAAATTTGATCAATATAATTTTTAGATTTTTAGATTTACTCGATAATCCTTACTTATTAATTAATAAATAATAATATATTATATAAAATGACTTGTTTGTCTGTGCGTGTGTGTTATCGTTTATTGAAATAACTACCAGTCTTAGAATTTTATAAAGTCCACATTTCAATTACAGTTTTTTCCAGGGATATAATAAGATAAATTTCAACCTCCCAAACTCACATCTTACGGGTGAAAAACGACAATTGTTTTTTTTTTTAAAAATGAAACGAGTTGGAGAATTTAAAAAAATATATACGCTGATACGGATTTTAAAATCATAAACATTATCATAAATTTAAATTTAAAAAAATTATATTTTCAGGGCCAAACCACCAAATTTCCCTTCTTATTTTAATGAAAACAGACCTAGAAATATAAAAAATTTACAGGTGATACAGTTGTATCCTGTTAATACACACATAAAATTTCAATCGGAATAAGTGATGCCTTCACGGTGAAAAAAGCATTTTAGTATTCATATATTTTTTTTCGGAAATATTTTATTAAAACCAAAAATATGAAATACTTAACTGTTTGAAAATTAAAAAGGATTTTTCTGATAGAGCTTATTCCAGTTGATATAAATAAAAAATTTCAACCCCAGAAATCAATGCATTCCCGGTGAAAAATATTTTTTAATATATTATGAACCAATATTTTTCAAATAAATCCGATTAAAATAAAAATTGAAAATGTAAATATTGATTCTACAATTTCAAAAAAAAATGTGCATTGAACGTATACACACTTCAAATAAAGAAATATGGGTGAAAATCTATATAATTCATTCCTTCGCAATTTTTTTCATTCTCAAATACTCATTTAATGAATTCAAAAAATTTAATAGAATTTATTTTAAAACTACAGCAACTGAAAGTCCAATTTTGTTATTATCATTTTTGTATTTATTACAATGCTTTGCAATGTTGGTAAAATTCATCCGAAATATGTTTTTAAACTGCTGCTTTCGTGAATTATTGATACAAAATTAATATTTTTTAATCATCGAATGAAGATACTGAATATACAGGTTTATTTATAATTTTATTTTTTATGGAATTTAAGCTATTTTGACAATTTTTAGAATTTACTATTTTGATTTTATTTTTAAGATTATACACTCATTATCTCTAATAAATTGAATAAATGGGATCACAAAATTGTTTTTTAAAATTCTTTACAAAAATGCTAACTAAATAAAATTACCTTATTTTTCGGAGTATAAGGCGTACTCTGTATAAAAAACAATCTACAACACAAAATTCACACATAAGGCGCATTGGCGTATAAGGCGCGAGAAATTTTATAAAGAGATATCTATGAAAAATTAAGAATCAAATGGTACAATATATAGTTAGAAAAAAATTTTCCCTTGCAAAATCCTCATATAAGGCGCATTCCTAATTTTTCATATAAAAGGGTGCGCCTTATACTCCGAAAAATACGGTAAGTGGGAACTATTCATTTTGAATTAAAAGATAATTTGAAATTCAAGTTTAGGAATTAATTATAATTCATTATAATAAATAATTATTTAAATGATTGTTAATAATCAGTAGCATTTTTAATTAAGATTTTATTATTGAATTTATTTGTTGGTAGAATTAGATAAGTACGCCTTCATGAGAGTTAGGTACTGTTTGTATGTAGTACAAAACAAACAAACAAACAAAACCTGCTAAGAATCACTGTTTATATTTAATTATGGTTAATTAAATATAGGTTATGTATATATTTAAATAACTTTCAAAAGCAGAGCAGAACCTACCAAGTCCACCGCCGAAAATGAAAAATAAAAAAAAATTTATAGACGACACGTAGTGTCATATACCTCTATCCACCTCTCTAAGCATCTTGACTTTACATTTTAAATTTAATACAAAAAATAGTTATGATACTCCATACAATTCAATATAATTTTTTTTAATAAATAATTTAAATAAGGAGAAATAAGGCCACTATTTTATAAATATTTCGTCGAGGCCCGAAAGGAAAAAAAGGTATCGGACACGGTAGGTTTGGAACTGTTGAAATGATTTACCAATGTAATATTTGTGCCGTGATATTCTGGTCTATTCACTTCATTCATTTCATAATGGCGAACATCCCATTGGTAAGCTAATGTAGCATTTTTTCGTTTCCAAAATTCAATAAAAAGTGTTCCTAATGATGAATAATGAATCAATAATGAAACTCTTAATTTCAAACCCCATATACATATAATTACAGCATACGGTAAACTCATTTGACTATCGCAAGCTTTTAAACTAATGTCCAAAATCAAATTTACTGTACAACTGATACTAAAAATATTTATTTGAATATATAAAGAATTGTATCCGTATCCGGGTAATTGGTCAACGTTTAATGTAATGATTAGTTTTTCACAACTATTAATACATGGAAAAATGTAATTATTTTTAAATTGGAATTTTACACCAAGGGTGAGTAACATTATGATGTAACGGGTAGATTCTGATAATTTGGAGGTCCAGAATCCGCATTCGGACACATTAAAAATTTAACTAATAACGTTCATCTTACCACGGGGGTATTAATGATTTTTTTGATGACTCTTTACTCATAATTCATCCATACTATAAAAACTTTCTTTTTTTCTTATCCTATCAAAGAAATTTTGTATCAAATCACAATTAACCCTTGAGAATGAATTAATAATGAATAGATAATTACTACCCACCGTTAGTATTTATATTTAGTAAATGATAGTGGATGAAATAAATAAAAATATAAAAAGTGGATACAAATAAAATGTAGAAAAATTTTAAAAAAAATTATGCGGGTTTTAGGGCGTCCATCATTTTACACTATGGGTAACTAACAACGACGTTATAAAAAAGGGTGTCAATTACCACATTTAACATTGAATTTTTATAAATGTGAAAAAATATATATTTACTCAGTACACGCATCAGAAAGAGTTGAATTATCAGTTTGAGTAACATTTTGAGGAAAATTTTGATAATTGGCAATACTAATCAAAATAAAAAAATTTAATAAAATTAAAATAAATTAAAACCTGTCATTCAAACCAATAATAAATATAATTAAACCAAATATAGCTGGACCAATGAGAGAAAATCCCAATAAACCAACCCATGAGAAATACAATGCAATTTTTTCACCAAAATAATTTCGTATTCTCCATAACGGTTGGAATTTAAACCAAGTTTTACACCAGTATTGATTTAATAAATGTCTCTCGTCCAAGTGTTGTTCTTTTGTATCCAATTTTCTCAAAAACTTTTCATCTGGACCTTTTTCTAATGTTTCATATAATTCAATTTCATGAGGATCGATATTAGAATATTCGTGGAGCAATAATTTGTCATTATAAATTTTTTTGTTTAGAAAGTAGGATAAACCTATTTGAATATTAAAATATTTCTTCAGTTTTTATGTAATATGTATACTAAAAACCTTTACGATCGTCATCGTCTTCGTCTGGATGATTGATTTTATTCGTACACAATTTAATGTCCAAACTGTCCAAGTATTGAATAAACTATATTTATTTTATTAAAAAATGAAGAAGGTCCCTTAAAAGGGATGTGATAGAAAAATCTAATTTTTACTAATAATTAATAATTTAATCGCTTTTTGATAATTTTTAAAAAAATGTTTTATTTTCGTTTTGTTATGGTTGTTTGTTATCTATATTTGTATTACTACATCTAGTACCATAAATGAGAAAGACTTGAATAATTTCAAATTAAATCACCAATAAACTCCTTAATGCAGGACGGAAAAATTTATTTCGATTTTCGCAATTTTTATAGATTCCAAAATATGCTTTGCTAAACAGTCCAGATGTATAATCAACTAATTAATTGATTTAGGCAATTTTATATTTATACATTTTTATTTTATTCAAGGATCGGAAAATTACCATTCTAGCACTACAATTGTAGATTCTCCAGTCAACTTAAATAGTTTGTTCAATATTGTTAATACATTTTTACAAAAACTATTACCTTAAATCAGTGTTTCTCAACCGGTGCACCAGAGAAAATTGCTTACAATTAAAAAATGTCCTTGTTGGGTATCACTGCTTTAATTGATAAATTTATTTCAGTTTTAGTTAAATGTATCAATTTTTAGATTCTGAACCGTTTATTTTTTTTAATCGTCTCATCAACAATCGCTAATAAGTTTTCTTACTCACTTTTTGAAATTGGATAAATTTCCGACCATGATTTAACCAATAAATATTAAAATTAGTAATATACCTTCATTGTCCGTTATAAAATATTTTTCAATTTTATGCAATATGGTTGTATCACTATCAAATTCTTCACACTAATAAATATGTATGAATAAAATCATTAATAATGATTTACTAATATTTTACTGCTATGCAACGTTTTTTTATCGAGCATAATTTTTTATAGTGGTAAATCATATGGATATTGGTTATGAAATACGTAGGGTAACCTTATAAAAAAATTTACGGACGGGTAATAACCAGAAAATATCATGGAGAAATACATATGAAATGTCGTGGAGATACAATCAGTATATAGTAATGGTTTTCGATTAAGGTCTCTGGACCCCTTGGTGTCCGTGAGATTCAAATAAAATGTAAAAAAAATTTATCAACTTTTGTTTATTTTTATAGTAGAATTTTTAATATTTTTACAGAGTAACTCTCTCAGAGTTGCCAGATGTTAGAAATGTATCCCAAAGCCTAGACGACCGCTACATTATTATTTAAAAATAACCATTATTAAGTAACCACCACCGTATTAAGTAAAATTTAATAAAAAATTACAAATTTTACCGATATTATTTTGAAATATCCGATTTTACCTAAAAATATCAGAAAAATCCAGAAAATTAATCAAACCACAAAATAAAATTTTCAATGTTACCAAACCTTAAGGTTTAAGTGAAAAATCACCTTTTTCTAATATTTTTTTGAAAAACATGATTTTACCAAATCTTATGAGAAAAACATATTATTCCAACTCCAAAATAAAAATCCAATTTTTTAACGCTTAAAGGAAATATCCTCTTTTTCTAATATTTTTTTGAAAAATCCGATTTTATCAAATGTTATGAGCAACAACTTCCTACTCCAAAACCTAAAATAAAAAACACGATTTTACCAACCCTTAATTTAAAAACCATATTTTCCAATATTTTTTTGAAAAACATGATTTTACCAAATTTTATGAGAAAAACATCTCATTCCAATTTCAAAATAAAAATCCACTTTTACCAATATTTTTATGAAAAATCCCATTTTTGCAATATTTATTTGAAAAAATCGATTTTACGAAATCTATTTAGAAAAAACCTTTAATTTTGTCATAAATGTTTTATATTTCATGTTTCCTTTAGGGTCCAAAAAATAAATATTTTGAAATGGGGTCCGTACACTATTTGATCGGGAACCACTGATGTATACTAAAGATCTATATACTGATGTAGATCTCTATTAAAAAAACGAATATATTTACAGTACAATGCAACACGATAAGGCTGTATGGTGAATATGAATAAATATAAAATAAGAATATTCTGTCTTTGTCTGAAATAGACAGATTTAATGTAACATCTAACAAAAATTGTTATTAGAAAATTATGTTAGTAACTACTATTGTATACTTTAAATACATTGATTACATTTTTCATGGGCATATCCAATTTGAGTTTATCTGCTTCATCGAGTAAAATATAGAATGGAGCGTTCAATTTTGTAAATTGAATGTCTAGTGAATTATAGTGCTGAATTTTTACATCATTTAAACGTAATTTTTCCTAAATTAGAACTATAGAAAAATGAATTGTTAATACAGTACATGTATTATTAATGAAAAATACATTATAATAAAAATACAATACAGTACACTGTAGTTGTAGTTGTAAAATTAAATTTTTATATTTTTAAAATCCTTAAGACATCACTATATATACCTCAAACGCATCACGCATAGCAAGTTTGTAATCATTATTATTTGATGTTTCATGGTCAATTGTGTTACACAACACAAGATCTATGTAAAAGCTTCTGGTGAGAGTTTTTTCCGTGTTGTAAACACTGTGTCTAGATTGAATTTTTTCATTTAAACATATTTTCTCTCCCATAGATATTTTGACTGGTTTTAATATAACGTGCCTTGATTCGTAATTTAACTTATCATCTTCAGAGTCCATTTCCATTTAATTGTGAAATATTATTGTAATAATTTTGTGTTTAAATAATTTTTGTCTCGACATCAATGTTTTAATAATATCTATGGTTCTATTTACCTCAAATTTCTTTATAAATATGAATTAGCGACGTGATATTTGTAGCGTTTATTGGTAATACATTGTATATTACTAAAATTTTTCAATTTTATTTGGATTTATTTTTATATTAAAATGGCTTAATTATCTTTTAGAATTTTTAGACTTTAATACTCAGTTTACTTAAGTATATTCAACAACACCTTACAACAGTGCTTCTCAAACTTTTTTGAGCATTCACCCCCAATAAAACAATTATTATGACATGTCATAATTGTGTAGGAATACACAATTTGCACTTATAAAAAATACTGAATTAATTAAATTTGAGTACATATGACGTCTTCACGTGATCACATTATTTTAAATTTTCATTGTTTGTTTCAGGAATCATAAATAATGCATGGTATTTTCAATATTTTCATGAGAGTAAACATGTTTAAATCTACGTTGTATATACCACTATAATTCAGAAATAAAAAAATATAGTAATTGTGATTGTCATAATTTATTTATTGATAAGAATATCAATTAGATAAGCAACTTTAAAAAAAAATTTGATTTTGAAATTTGGTTAAACTGAATGTATGAAAGGGTTAAGTCAATTTTGTACACGAAACATCTAAATTTAGTCTTTTTTTTTGAAATTAGATAGAGAGATTTCTATATAAAATTTTGATAAAATTGGATTTTTCAAAAAAATATTGGTAAAAGGGGATTATTTCCTTGAGGGTTGGTGAAATTGGGTTTTTTATTTTGTGATCTGATAGAGGGATTTTATATCTAATTTTTGGTAAAATTGGATTTTTTCCTAAAGGTTTGGTAAAATTTTGGTTTTTTCACATATTTGACTAAATTGAATAAAATATGTTAAAAATTTATCATTCACCCACAATCATCTAAAATTTTAATATTCACCCCCTCATAAAAATATTCACCTTGGGGTGCACAGTTCCCCCATGAGAAGCACTGCCTTACAACATTCTAATATTATGTTATTATGTATAACGTTGTATTATAATTATGATACACGGTGTTTAAATATTTGTAATCATAAAAAATAAATAGTGATGAGATTGGAATACTTGATGACACAGTAATATTTAGTTTTATAGAATTAAAGGACTGACCATTAAGAGGAAATACAACCTTTTCAAAATTTTTCATTTCGATGCTAATGATTCAAGGTGTATTTTTAACATTTAAGTGTGGTTACTCTAAAAAACTTGAGAACCATCTTTCTGAATAATTTTCATGATTAAATTCTTTCTTTAAAAAAAAACTTAAGAGTAAAGATGAATCTTCACCCATAATTCAAGTACAATATTCTCTTACAATTCGCCAATCCTTTAAATTATTTATTGTCGTACATTTTGGGAAAATTCAAAATTTCAAACGGGCAAAGGATGACAAATTTATGAATACTGTTCATTTGTATATCGTTTTATTTCAACATTAGCAAAGTAGAAAGAATACTGTATGAGGTAATGAATGTTAATTATATTGAAAATTTTTGTTTCGTAATTAAGTAAGTAATTAATGTAAATAAGTATAATAATTATTAACAAATGTATTATTTATTTATAAATTTACAAACGTAGTGCAATTAGAATTAGATGTGTGTGTACTAAATTTTAATATAAATATTATTTTTTAATTACTCTTCTTTTCAGTCCCTTGGATTCAAATTTTCTTACAATTTCCGATACTCTGTATTTTTCCTAAATGTAATTTTAATGTTTATTATCTTTATATATAAATAATATAAAATATACTTTTCGGAGAGCCAATCGTACATGTTTGGGAACATCAGGTATAAATACATCAATTAAAAATTTTATGCCGAATATTACGTGCTAAAGTATCATTAATGTTTAATTAATTAACTTATTCATGATATTTTTGGCTATTGATTATTAATAATAGTTATACCTCGAAAATTAAAACAAACGCCAATTTGTGTGTGTGAGTTTTTAAATTTATGTAACCTAAGTAATAATTATATAATACAACGCTGAAATAACCCCAATCACTGGTATAAGCGATCAAAAATCCATTTGAAATTACTCCAATTATATTCAGAAATTGCAAAATTACTTGCCACATGCCTAAATTCATATTAAAAATATTAAATTGAAAATATACTTGAAAATTATACTTAAATAAACCGAAAAAGTCTGGTTCCTGAATTTATGAATAATTGTAATACATTATTATTTTTATATTATAATATATTATTTATTTATTTTTTTAAAAAGTTTTTATCAGATGGAGTTTCAAAATTTTTTATAATTCAGTCAATTTAATATATTCAAATAAAACATAATTCGGTGTAAAATCTAGCTACAATTCGAATGAATATTTGTGAAAAAACCTATATCTTGGGCTATATTTGAAACAGGTTTTTGAAACATCCATAACATTCTTTTAGCGTCAACTTTAATATCAATAAATATAACGATAAGTACAATGAATGGACCTATTGGTAATGAGGCCGCAAAAATCTAAAATATGTGTATTTTTGTATTAAGTTAACAATATTGTTAGGTTTTATTTACTATTTTATAATTACAGATAATTCTCCAGAGACGAACGTCTTCAGAGATGAACATTTTTATATTTACAGTATTTTTTTGATTTGAACAAAAAATAGGCCATCGAAATATATAAATAAATAAAATATTAAAACACCCAAAGAAAACTTATAAATATATACCTAAATATAAAATCGCACATGGTATAGTTTAAATTCTGAAATATGGTAAAGAAGTTAAGAAATCAATGAACAATGTATACTCGCTAAAAACAAGAAAATTAAGTAAAATTCATTTAAATATCGAATCATATTACTTGATTGTTTTCACACAAGCGGAATCTAAACTTAATAATCAATGGTGAAGATGTTAGACAAGCTACACCGAAAAAATGGGGGAAATTGGTAACGAAAATTTTACGGCGTCTACTGGGTGGTTCGATAATTTAAAAAAAGATACAATAAAATACTAATCACTGATTAGAATAACTAAAAGGTGATGCAAATTTTATTTATACTAATTTGAATGACAAGTTTTGAAAATTTAAGAAAGATTTTGAAAAAATATGCAAAAATTGTAAGTTAGATTTGTAACAAGAAAAATATTTTTAATTGCGATGAAACAGATCTCAATTTTAAACAAAACCATAAACAAAACTTTTTATTTTAAAGCATGTAAAACAAATAAATCGTCTAAAAATTTTAAAGAGATAGAAAAAATACTATTTTGTTGCTCATACTTATGAAAAATATATACCTTTAGTCAGATATTAATCAAAAAACGTCATTGTTTCAAAAACAATAAACAGTGTTTATTAAACACATATAATAAAATATCTTAATATTGATTATACTTAACAAAATTTGTTCATTTCTTCTATATTGAACATAATTTTTAATTTGATATTTTCATGTTCATCTTTGTAGAATTTACTGTATTATTTAAATTTTAAATAGTATTATTATAAATATTGTTTCATATTACCATTTAATTAAGGTAATCAATGGTAAATTATAATTAAAAATCGTCATTTCATAAATTTAGTAAACATACCATAACAAATCCATACAGAATAATTTTTTCGTTGTACTCTGACAAAGTAAAATCATCAAGCTTGGGTTTTTGAAATTCTCGTTCAATAAATGATGTATCATCCGCTGTAATATTGACAGAAGTATTAAATGGAAGTCGCTTGTGTTTAATTAATCCAACAATTAATCTAAGGCACATAATAAAATATTATTTATTCACTATAATTCAATATTAATTAAGTGTATATATAAATTATTAATGACATATTTAAATTATAATATACATATAGTTCAATTTGTAAAATGGTAGAGAAAATTGGGTTCAGATTAGTAGATATTTAATATTATTACCTTTATTAAAATTCTAGGACCCATTAATTATAATATCACTTTCAATTTTTACATTATTAATAATAATTTTAGTAGCGTTCATGAATTACAGGTTTGATTTTTGTTGGAACATAATTGAGATTTTTAAAGGAGCTTAAGAGTTAAGTTAATATTAATTTATTTGGTATATATTAATAATTATAATTATTTACATGTTAGTAAAGTTAATAATAAGCAAAAATGATATTTCCGCAATAATAGTAATTATTTCTAATTAACGCCATCTAATTTAATATCTATTAAAAATTTGATAAAAAATGTAATAAATTGACATTTAATTAGTAAAAAAATTAGTTTATATTTATGATAGTCATTAATAATAGATTTTAGACTCTAGAACAGTGTTTCTCAACCATTTTTACTACGCGGAACCCTTATGAAATTTCAAAAAATCGCGGCACCTAAAGCATGATCAAAAAATTTTTTTCGCATGTCGCATATATAAAACAATTTGATTCTTAATTAAAAAATTAATACCACACGGAATTTAACCGGTAAAACCAGTTGTCTCCATCACTCAACAAAGAAGAATCCAGGCCCGTGAGAGATGAATTTTGAGTTAAATATCATTATAAAGAGGTAAGTAACTTAATTAAATTATTTCAAGAGTGTTGGACCAGTAAAAACCCACCTTCAATACAATATTTGTCATAAAGATAATTTGAATTATTATTAGTTTTTAACATCATTTTTCAGGTTCCCATATTAACAACGTATACTTTTATTAAAATTTATTTGATTTAAATTTGAGAAATGATGTTTCATTGCATACAACAGTAATTTAGAAAAACTTTAAATTTAAAAATATCGCATTTATATTTCACGGAACCCCAATTAAATTTTGAGGAACATGGGTTGAGAACCACTGCTCTAGAATCTAGTGTTTTAGAGATAAAATTTTTATCAATGGAATTTTTTAATTAATAAAAATTCGTTAAGAAAAAATAAATAATTTAAAATTCCGTTATAATGGAATTTTCGTAACAAAAATTCCATTATTAAGGACTTGGCCTGTATTATTAAATTATATTGTCTGAATTTATCAATACATAATATTACGGAAGCACAATGTCTTTTGCAAACTTTGGTAATGGTTTAGCGATCATCAATACTAAAATTTGTATTGATAGCATAGCCATACAGTTTCCTTTTGATCCACAATTATCTTGGTACTTGTTACCCATCCCAAAAACACCACTTTCAAAATTAAACTAAATTATAATATATAATAATTATATTATATATTTATGTATATAAATATTAATTGCAACTATTTTTAATGTACATTTTTATGGTTAGTAAGAAAAATTTCAATAAACGTTTCAATAAAGAAAATCGATTTTTAATATAAGTTAATTTTGTATTTCAGTTGGAATTTTAGCTAAAATTTTAATAAATCCAAATTCCAAGTCAGATTTTTCTAGGGGAAAAAGCAAGGTAAATTTCAATCTCATAAACTTACATCATCCCGGTCAAAAACCCTAATTATCCTTTAGTTTAAAAAAAAACAAGTCCTAGAATTTAAAAAAATATACAATGATAGAGATTTTAAAACCATAAAAATTATCTTCAATTTTAATTTTAATTTAAAAAGATACATCTTCAGGACCAAAACTATTATTTTATACCCACTATTTTATAAAATTTAAAAAAACCTAATAATCCCAGAATTTAAAAAAAGATGAAATTTACATTAAATTTTAATACAACTTTTTTCAGTTAAATGCGTTAAAAACGTGAAAAGTTTCAATGTCATAAATGCAACTCTTCATGTCAAAAAAGCAATATATACACATTTTTATGAAATTAAATCAATGTAAAACAAAAAACTTGATATAATTAATGGTCCCAGAATTTAAAATAAAAAATTATCTTTACACGTTAGGAAACCATTCCTTTAAACTTTAAACTATTGATAATAGTGAATAGTAGCATTTTTATGTAAGATTTATTTTTTTTGTAGAATTAAAATAGTTCGCCCTTAACAGAGCTAGGTGCTGTTTGTTCAAAGTACAAAAAAGTTAAGCTAGTAAAATATATATAAAAATTACCCCACGAAAAAATGCAATGTAGAATGGTGTGGTATAACTATTGGCAAATTGAAATGTGAAGAGTTTTGATATTAAAGCATCATTGTAAGCTGTCTGCGTTTGATGGTTTTCTATAAATAATAAATAATTATTTCTGAAAAAATAAAAGATAACAGTTCCCATTGGAACTTCCCAATGTCCCATGTTCTAATGAAAATAAACATAAAACTAAATCGAGGGTGATTACTGATCATTCATCTAGTTTTACAAATTTATTGTGATATCATCGTTAAAACTTTAAAATACAATTGATAAACTTTTTTAAATTTTTAATATTCAATTTTTAAAAATTTCATTCAATTTCACCTTTCCAGAATAATTTCATCTCTTATAACTCATCACCTCACCACTCATCTCATCTCATCACTTATAAATACAGTCAATATGAAATTCAAGTATAGGATCCACTCCTTTAAAGGATTAATAATAGTGAGTACTTTTAATTTAGCATTTTTAATTAAAATTTTATTATTAAATTTATTTTTTTTGGTAAAATTAAAAAAGTTTGCCCTCGGCAGAGCTAGAATGACGTTTGTACGAAGTACATAACATTCAATTTAATCTATAATAAAAATTTTTATTATTTTTATCATTTTTAAATTTGCGACATCATTTGTGAAATAAACTGAAAAATAAAAATTACCCCAATCTGTTAATTTAATGGCCAAATAATCATAAATCTAAAATAAATACTTTATAAATTGTATAAATTAGAGGTGAACAGAATATGGTTTGTGGCCCAAATCTGCCCAGATTGAAAAATGTTAATAGCGAAAGTTTGAAATTTTTTTATAACAAAAATAATCAAAATCTATACTCCATAATATATAAATCAGAGTGTAATTTAAGAATATGAATATCATTTCATCGTGTGGATGTGAAAAATTAGAAATTTCCTACATTAAAGTTGGAAAATGGATTAATTCTATTTTAAGTTAATTTAAATAAACATTATTTCAGTTCTATTCTGTCATGTTGTATTTTAATTTTTAGCAAATATCAACGTTGTATCATATTTATTATTTTTAAAAAAATATTTATTTTTTTTTATTTATTAACAATTAAGTAAATTAAAATAAAAAAAATTGGGATACCTAATAAAATTAAAGTGTAGCCGATTTCATAAATACTGTCCACTTCTTGTAAATAATTAAATATATAAGTATACTATTGGAATTAATTATGTAATTAAATATGTAATGGAATACCTTTCCTAATATCATAATAGCTATAGCATTTAATACAGCAGACAATATATTCGTTAAAATGAGGCAATTAAGGCTTGATAAATTTTTACAATAATCAATTGTAATTATCACCTAATTAAAATAATTATTAACTTAAAAAATGTAAATATACCCGATACAAAATAACTGCAGCAGTACATATAAATACAACAATGATCTATTTATATAAAATAAATATTTATTTTACTTAAACTGAATACCATCATTAATAATATTGACGTCGATGCACAAATTCGCATAATTTTCCGATATAATGGCATGTACCACACTTGAGTATTTGTTATTGGGTCCTAAATGAAACAGCTTAATTAATGGAAATAAACGTTTATTCTTCCAAAAATAGCTTATGAGTCATAATGATAATTTCAATATATATCTCAGCGATTCCCAAATTTTTGTCCGTCAGAAGTTTTTATAGTTTCGCGAAATAATTTTGATAATTTAATTTAATAATTAAGTTATTTTATTACGTTTTTTCGACAAAATTTTTTTAACGTTGTCTAGTTATATCCTTTTCAATGTCCGCGATAATTTTGTAATGTATCACCGGTCAGCCGTTTAAAAAAGTGTGGGAACCCCTGAATTAACTCATATGTACAATTTTAATTATAATCGTTACTTCTTTTGTGTAAAGTCCAACAAATTCAGGTCGATTCAGCTCATTTTCTTCAAAACTATGAACATCCCACTGATAGGACAATAATGCATTTTTTCTCTTCCATAATTCAATAAAAACGGTTCCTAAAATATGAATATACACTCATTTTTATATTTTACCCCATAAGCATATTATAACTGCATAGTATGGCGTTAAATCATTATCGAATGATTCTTTTACAGTGTCCAATGAACTATCTAATGCTAGTTTTATACTAAAAATGATATTATTAGTAAATATCATTGACTATTAATATATTAAGTTTATTGTAAATTATCATTAATATAATTTTGTTGTTGGTATTATGAGATTTTTAAGTTTTTTAATGACACTAGTATGTTAAAAATATGTAAAATGCTTTATTCTATTTGTTGTGGATAATATTTAAACAATTAATAAAATGGTCACACAATATCACATTTCAAGTGACTAAGTAGTAGTTCACGATTAGGGGACACTAAACCCTTTGGGTCCAAAACTATATGACCGAATTTATGAGATTCAAATAAAATATAATAAAATTTGTATTAAGTTTTGTTTATTTTTATGAGATTTTTTAATATTTATTACAGGGTTGCCAACAGAGATTGGAATTAATTGATTGCAACCAATTTAATTGCAATTAATTGGTAAAAATTATTGAAAAATAATCAATTAATTGTTTGTTTAAAAATTATTTTTTAATCAATTGATTTACATGAAATAATTGCAATTAATTGCAATTAAACAAAATAAAAAATTTAATTTTTTTAATTTCTAAAGGAAAAAATCGATTTTACCGAAATTTTTTAAAAAGACGAATTTACCAAATCTTATCAGTAATAACTGCTAAATCCAAAAACCAAAATAAAAAATTCAATTTTACTAACCCTTAACGGACAAATCCCCTTTTTTCAATATATTTTTGAAAAAATCGAGTTTTACCGATATTTTTTGAAAAACACCATTTTACAAAATCTTGTGAATAGGAATTCTGAATCCAACACATAAAATAAAAAATCCAATTTTTCCATGCCTAAAGGAAAAAATCTATTTTTACCGATAATTTTTGAAAAACATGATTTTACGAAATCTTATCAGTAATAACTTTTATATCCAAAAACCAAAATAAAAAAATTCAATTTTACCAATCCTTCACAGAAAAATCCTCTTTTTAAAATATTTTTTAAAAAATTCGATTATACCAAATCTTATGAAAGAAATTTTTTATTTTTTGATATTTTTTAATGTTTTATATTTTATATTTTCTTTTAAAAAAAATAATATTTTGAAATGGACTTCGTACATTATTTTATTCGGGAACCACTACTCTAGATATTTAGGCATTTAAAATACTTACTGTATATTTTTGTCATAAAAAGTTAATTATGAAAATATAAAACTGCGTTTATAATTTTCACTGGAATATACAGACGGGACGTGAAGAGGGCTAGGGGTCATGTGGTCCGGGCCTAAAATTATGTATCACGAATGGCCTAGTTTTTAAATTTGTTAATAGGTAATGTTGGAAAATTTCTTAAGTATGAAAAAATTATTGTATAATAAAATGTTCTATTAACATTCAAATTAGTTAATTTTAATTTTTAGATAATTAATGATTGATTAAGCAATATATACTGGCAACATTACATTGTATATTGTAGATATCAAATTTTTTAAAAAAGTTTTATTGGGCCTACTTCTGGCTCTCTACAGCCCTGTATACAGCTACGTTTAATATTATAAATAAATACTCTTGAAATGCAGTGCTATTTGTATTAGTGGCGGAAGAAGTTGAATTGGTGACGCTTGTGTTTGTAATGTTGTTTTGATTTATACTAAAAATATATATTTTAATTAAAATTTTAAATTGTTAAAATCATTATTGAAGGATATTTTTTCATAAATGAATCCAGACTATGACGGTGATTTTTTAAATACATTTGTATCTTTCTTGTTTTGTTTTAAGTCTAATTGCTCAATTGTTCAATTGCTTAAAAAAATTACCCCAAATTCTTATTTTATGTTAAAATTTTGAAAAAAATTACATCTACTAATATTATTAAAAAATATTAATCTAAGATCAATTTTTATTTAATTTAATTTATTTCAAAGTCTGATCAAAATAATTCCCAAAATAAGTCAAAACCCTTTTTAATCATTGTTCAATACTGCATTATAACAAGAAAATTTCACAATAGCAATTACCTCATTACAAGTCCATAAATAAATACAATAAGTCCGAAAATGGAAGGTATGATAAGGCTAAATGACAAGAGACCAGCCCAAGCAAAATATAAAGCAATCTTTTCGCCGAAATAGTTTCTAATGCGCCATAAAGGTTGATACTTGAACCACGGTTTAGCCCATAATTTATCCAACATTAAACGTTGATCATATTGTTTTTCTTTTTTTGTGGGTTTTTTTACATTTAAGGCATCTGGTCCACGGCGCATCGTTTGACGAATTTCTCTTTCATATGGATCCAAGTAAGAAAAATCGTGTATTACCAATGCGTCATGATATATATGTTTGTATAGAAAATGTAGTAAACCTATTTTGATGTGTAATTGTTATTTTTTACAAGATAGAATTTCGTTAAAGTGACGTATTATTGCATTTTAAAATTTAAATAATCAAATGCAATTTGTGTCAAGATTTAAATGGGCCATGAAATAAGCAGTTGAAAAAATAGTATCTTCAAATTTATCTGTCTGCAATGCAGATCAGATCTAGATACTGTTTGTACCAAGTAAATAACAGTCAAGCTAGTTTATAATAATTGACGAAATAATAACCTTTTTTTGTGAGTAAATCCTTATCTGTTCTACCTATCACTAAATCTGGATCGACAATGTTTAGTTGAATCAAATATTCAGATAACTATTTAATTACATATTATTATTATTTTATTATGTACTATTAATTGCATAATTTAATATATGTATGTAATTGCATTTTTAACTTTTTCAATTTTTCTAATGAAATTTTGTAATTAACTATGACTGTAAATAATTATTTTCTATTACAATAATTATTGTAATAGTTATTATTGTTTTAATTAATATTATTAATGTAATGTGGTCATTTTTTATATATGCAAAATTTTAAAAAGATTAGAACGATTTAAAAAAAATTTGGTTAGATTTAAAATATAATTTAATTTTTATTATGGTAAGAATTTATTGAAAAATTTATTTACCAATAGAGTTCGTAATGATGGTCTGAAGAATGTATCTAAATTTTCATGGTTATCAAAAATTTCCAATCGATAAACATCAAAAGGTGCCGAAAGATAATCTTCTAAAAGTTTTTGTTTAGATTGTAGAATGTACAATGTACATTTAATAATAACCACTAGAGCCGAACCTACCAAACTCGATACTCAAAAGTCAAAATATAACCTTAAAATGCATAATGATGTATACTTCAACCACCTTTCGACGGATCGAACTTGACAGCTTAGATTTGATTTATAAAACAGTATTGATATTGAAAAATAAATTTTTTTTATTGCTTAATTTGGAAAAACGAAGATCGGAAGAAGGGTCTCGTTGTACGGTAGCTTCGCCCTCCCATCGATATTTGCATTTATTATTAATGTAATATTTTTATAAATGTAAACCTTCTTCATCAGTTTTGAAAAACTTCTTTTCGATGCGAACAATAATATTGTCTTTATTATTGATATGTTTGCACTAAAAGATATTTATACCATAAAATTGTATATTCTACAAAGTTGTATATTAAGGATTTGAAATGCTAGTTTAATAATTTTATTTTTTTTGGAATTTATGTTATTTATGTCAATTTTTCGGATTGGACTTTTTTTTAATTTATTTTTAATATTATACATACATTCTATCTAATAAATTTAAAAAATGGGATAAAAATTTTTTTTAAAATTCTTTACGCAAATGTTAAAAAAAATTAAGATGGAATAATTCATTGTAAAGTAAAAAGTAAGGCCTAGCCCTACGGCTAGGAAAAAATTATGTACATGTAAATTACATGAGTAATTATTATGATTATTAAATATTTAGGGAACCAAACACAAAAAAGTACTTTTTAGCAAGTTTGAAATTTTATTTTCTAATATATTGTGATAATTTTAATTTAAGTATAATTGGTATTTGGTAATCATTGATACATATCTTACATTTTTTAGAGGCATTTGTAATTTAATGTTTTGAGCTTGCTTTGCTAATACAATGAATGGTGCGTGAAGTTTGATAAATTCATATTTAGCACTTTTAAATCTTTGAATTTGGATTTTATCGTTAATTAGTTGACTCTAAATTTAAATGTACTTCTACATAGACACTAGACCATATTTTGGAAAAAATAATCCACTTAATCGGCTCATACTCTGATTGCTTTAAAAGTATACAAATATTAATAAATTACTTCAAACATTTCTTGCAATTTATGATTTTCTTCAACTACACCTGGATCAGTAGAATTATCGAGTAATTTTCTTATTAAAATGAAATCAATTCTTTTATTACTTTCCATCTTTTGTTTTAACATTTCGCCAGAATTGGTTGTATTTAAAATTTCGTTACAAATTGATAATCGAACAGGTCTCAATTTATTTTTTGATGGGGTATTAAACTTAAAATGCTTTTCATCGGCAATCGAACCATCAGTGGTTCTATCGTCATCTGTCATGTCGATACCATCTATGGAGTTTGATTTATATCTCATTTTATATATATTTTCATATTAAAGTTATAAACACTTATATTGTATACTATTTTTGTTAATTCTAATTATTTTCTGGATACAGTAGCCAAGTTATTTTGGTAAATATTGTATTTACTAATATTAAATGTTTAGGACATAATTTTAAAAATAATTGGGACCATATTTATTGTAACAAAGAAACACCGATATTCAACATTTATTTTTCAGCAGTGAATATACACTTTAATATACAGTGTAATGTTGAGTGCATTTTATTTTTATTTTCAATTATATACTTAATTTATTATATTATTAAAATTATATGAGAGTTTTATATATACCTTCATCTCTAAATTCGAAATAATTAACACACCACATTTTCTAAATTATATTCTTTATGCGTGTATAATGTAAATAGTATTAGCAAATATTTATATACTGAATAATAACTTTCAAAAATATTATTAATTATATAAGAGTATTAATTTTGTAATATGGCTTATTTTTAAAAAACTAATTTTATTGTTATTTTAGTCCAAACATTATTTCAGAGTTTTAGATTCAGATTGAATCCAACACGTGATTACTGGAAACGTAGTTTTCTTTCTTCTGTTAGAGTCAGTGGTTCCAGATTCAAATAATGTACGGACGTCCATTTCAAAATATTTATTTTTTTGGAACCGAAGTAACATAAAATATAAAATATTTAAGAAAAAATTAAAGGTTGTTTCTTAAAAAAATTTGATAAAATCATGTTTTTCAAAAAAAGTTTGAAAAAAGAGGATATTTCCCTTGAGGGTGGGTAAAGACGTGTTTTTCAATAAAATAATAGAAAAAGCGGATTATTCACTGCGTTCACGTTTATTAGAACATAATGAAATTCATAAGTAATCCAATAAATTGTTTTAAAAATTGAAAATTATATGAACAGATTACGATAAGAATATTACCTAATCTTTTGACAATGTAATGATGACTATTGATGCTTTTTAATTAGTTTTTAACATCATAACTTTATCAAAAATTTTTTGAGTGTTCACGTTTATTAGAACATAATATTATTAAATCAATGAGACGCGGTAAATCGTTAAACGATGATGAAAAATAACACATAATAAAACTCTTGGTTGATAAAGCCAATGTAAAAGAAATTTGCACAATTCTAAATAGAAATACTAACACAATAAGAAGGATTATCAAAAATCGAAATAAAACCAGAAATCGTATTAAAAAACTCCATCTTTGTAACTTAACATGTAGGGATAACAGAAATATCAATAGAGAAATGCGAAATCATCTTCTCCGAACCTCCAAAGAATTATTTTCAGCTGTTGCAATAAAAAGAATAAAAATTGTGTATCAAAAACATCTCGTTGTAAAATATTTAACAACTTTGGAAATGTAAGAAAAGCTTTTATAAGACCTCATTTAAAAAAAATTAATATAGAAAAACGTTTAAAGTGTGATCGGTTATATATGAAAACTGATTTCTCGACAGTAATATTCACAGATGAAATGAGAGCCACGCTAGACGGACCAGATGGTTAGTCTAGAGGTTGGGTATGTGACTCAATGCAAACGCCTGTGTAGATGAGAAAACAAATGGGTGGTGGTTGCATTATGATGTGGGCAGGTATCTGTAATGGTTCATTAATTGGCCCTATAAGAATCAAAGATTAATTACCTACAGTATAAACTATTATTGGAAGAAGGGCTATTTAAATGGATCGGAAACCAAGAAGAATTTAAGCGTAAAAATTTTGTAGTTCAACAAGATAATGCCCCGTCTCACTCATCTGCATTGACGAAACAATATTTGAAAAATAAAGGAATGCATGGTGATAAATTGATGATTTGGACATAATTATGCCACATTATTCCCCTGATCTCAATTGTATCGAGAATTTCTGGTCAATTATCAAACGGTAATATTTATTTTTTTAAGATTAATTGATAAATAATTATTTATTTTAGACGTATATATTCTGGTGGTCATCAATTTCAATGTAAAATGATTTATGGCGCAAAATTAAAATTGTCAGAAGTGAAGTAACAAAAGCTGAAATAAAGAAACTTACAGGTTCAATGGATAGCAGATTGATCAAATTGTTGGAGAAACAAGGTGGTCACATATCTATGTAGTAATTAAAAATCACTTTTAATAAATGTTTTAATAACTGTGTAGAGTACTGTATAACTCGATTTTTATTAATTGCAAAGTGTAAGTGATGATTTATTCAGTTTCAAAAAATTAAAGTAAAATATCATTTATTAAAATGCTCTTCTCATTTCACTCAATTGTAAGTACTCAAATCATTGGTGAAATATATTAATGACATAAATTAGTTATGTTCTAATAAACGTGAACCCTTAAGGGTTGGTAAAATTGAATTTTTCAAAAAAATATTGGAAAAATAGAAAAGATATTTTTTATTAAACTTAATTGTGGGATAAAAGTGAGATATTTAAAATAATAATGTGGCAATCGTCTAAGCGTTAGGATAAATTCCCAACATCTGGCAACTCTGTAATAAATATTAAAAATTCTCTTATAAAAATAATCAAAAATTGATAATTTTTTTATATGCTTTTTTGAATCTCACGGACCCCAATTAGAAACACTGTGTTAACAGTACAATTTTCTATTATAAATTTGGATATACATTGTATATTATACAAGTATAGATGTATAGTATTTAATAAATACTATTACATACATGGTATGGTTAGTTCGGGACATGTAGCCGAAACGTCGGACAAAATATTTTTTAATACGAACAGATAGGTAACAACCGCAGAATGTCGGTCCTTACTCGACCTAGGTCATAATTGCTGAATTGTCTTTATAAATTAGAAAATTACCTCCATGTTCACTATTAACGGTTTACAACAGTAGATTTTACAATTATATGTAAAGTTTTTGATTACAAACTCTATAGCACTGAAAGTAAAAAAATAATTGTCTTGTCCACCTACCAAATGTTTACTATAAATGGTGTTGATTGTAAACCGGTAAATATACCGTGTTAATATAAATGTTTTATATGTAAATAAGTGTGAATGTTCCAAGGCGTTATTAATGTAAGGTGTTATTACAATTCATATTTCTTTGTAAAATTATCAAGGGTGAAAGTACATCTGCTTCGATCACAGGCTTTAGTTTTGATTAAACTGAGTTATATTAATTAAATATTCGTTTACTAACTTATGTTGTGATTTAATTTGGATAATTTTTAATTCTAGGGAATAATGTATCTTAGAACATTGTAACAGTTTTATATTGTTTTTCTTGGATTGTTTATGTATTTATTATAATTCAAAAATGGATACTCTACCTTTGTCATATAATCTATTTTGGTATTTTTGTTTGTTCGATAATTTCGTATCATGCTATATGGATAACGAGTTTCATAAATATACAGTTTAAAATTATAATACAAAAACATACAGATGAAAACCTAATTTTTAATAATAATGTCAATAAATAAAGATAATGATTACTATTAATCATTATTGCAATTTTGGATATTATACATTAGTACATTGTAATTTATCAAGGGTAATGCAAAATTACATAGTATAAAGTTTATACTATAAACAATACAGTATTAGATTAGACATCTTGATTCATATTGTACATGTTTATTTCAAGAATCTTAACAGTTTCAGTCGGTAATATTCACAGAACATATTATTTACGGAATAAGGGTATTCAATAAATATTATTGATACGTGAAAATCAAAAGTGTTTCAAAATATATAAATTATAAAGTTAGAACGGGAAGATTTAATGATTCCGAGGAGACTTTGTGAACTAAAAAATAGATAGTAATTTTATTTAACTACAATTAAGTATTATTTGTATTGTACTGATGAAATGTATTCATCTATATAGCTTTGATCTTTGGTTCGAATTGAGAGCAATGAATATATTTCTAAACGAGAAATACTTTGAAAATATGGAATTAATAATAGTATTCTTCCGAATCTAGTTATAAAATTAATTATACAAATTAAAAAAATTAAGTGATGAATTATCTAGCGAAAGAAGTGACCCACATTGTTATATTGTTAATAGGAAATTATAAATGTTCGTTCCAATGTAATATTAAATGTTTTCTTGGTATCATTTAAATCAGTGGTTCTAGGTTGGAGACCTCTGAATCCCTTAGGGACCCAAAACTACATGTCTGGGTCCGTGAGATTCAAATAAAATGTGAACAAAATTTTTATCTACTTTTCTTTATTTTTATATAAGAATTTTTAATATTTATTACAAAATTAACGACCGCTACATTGTTATTTCAAAAATCTCACTGTTATTTCACCATTAATAAAATTTACAGTGCCATTAGTGTTAATAAAAAACACCATTTAAAACACCCTGGGAAAAATCGAATTTTACTGATATTTTTTTAAAAATCCACTTAATTCAACCACAATTAAAAAAAATTAAATTTTACCAGCCCATAAGGAAAAATCCATTTTTTCAAATATATTTGTTTGAAAAACCATTTTAACATATCTTACTTGTTATTTTATCTATTTATTTATCTTATTATTTAATCTTATTTCATTTTTTCACATATTTTTTATATATTTCATGTTTCCTTTGAGTTGAAAAAAATTAATATTAAGAAATGGTGATTAGTAATCAAAATATTTGAATCGGGAACCACTGATTTAAATAGTGGTAGACAATGATCCATTAACGTTTATCACAACCTAGGCTAAAAATCATTGACTCGATGAGAAAATTATATACAAAATGTATAGTATTATTAACAAAACCGCAATATCTTGGTGGTAATATTAGAGGTAATATTATTATTACCTATGAAAACCCAAATTCTTATTTTGACAATTAAATTGAGCCAGTTCAATTTGGGTTTGATCTTGAAACATTGTGATATATTTAGGATTTTCTAGATTTTTTGCTTCTATAATAAAAAATATATTTCATCATAGTCTATATAATATTATTATTTATTAATATTTGTGGTAGAATTAAAATAGTCCGCATCGGCAGAGCTAAGTGCCGTTTGTACGAAAAAAAATTAAATTGGCAACCATTCCTTTAAAATATTGGTAATAGTGGCATTTTTATGTAAGATTTTATTTTTTTGGTAGAATTAAAAAAGTCCGCCCTCGTCAAAGCTAGGTGCTTTTTGAACCAAGTACAAAACAGCCAAGCTAGTATATTTATATTAGTCGTTTTGAATCTAATTAAAATATTAATTCGCGAAAAAAAAAAATTATAACATAACATAATTCTATACTATAGTAAAATACATTTTTTCTGTTGGATTAGTGCAGAGCTGTTGACAGCTAATTTTAATCCCTATATAAAATACAATTTTTCGTGTTTATCTGGAAATTTTAAGATGCTTTTTTATAGTTTGATAAAAATATTTTTAAGGTGATTTTTATGGAATTAATAAGATATTTTTAAGGAGATTTTTCTAAAATTTTTAATTTTTGGTCGTTTTTTTAAAGAGATATATTTTAAATTTAATTTTTTGGAATTTCATAGAAATTTTGTTACACAAAATTTATCTATAATTTTATAGAATGGTTCCTTATGATTTTTTTGTGACTTTATGATAAAGTTTATCTTAATTTAATTTATGTGGATTTGTACAAGAAATCTATCTCTATTTTTTAAGACGTTTAAAGTTTAAACGGTTTATTAGGAAGATTTATTAAAAATTCAATTATAAAGATATTTTTTGGGGATTTTTTTAAGGTAGTTTTTGTTAATTCTATTTTTCGGGGTTTTATAAGAAATTTTATATTATAAAAAAAAATTTTTGGAATTTTTAGCATTTTTATTGTTTATTATTTTGAAGATCCCTTAAAAATCTTTCAAAGTTTTAGTTCAAAAATTATCTTCAAAATATTATCTTTAGAAACTTAGAAACTTTAAACTTAAAAATTGGGTCAAAAAATCTATAATATGATTAATAATGTAAATCTATGATTATGTGTCACTCTAACAGTTTTTTAGGAAGATTTTTTAAAAATTCAATTTTTAGGGGTTTTCTGAAATTATAAATATATAAGATTTTTTATATTCAATTTTCCTTGGTTTTTGTGGATATATGTAATTTCATTAACAAATCAAATTTAAAATAAATTTTTTTGTGTTTATCTAGAATATTGAGAACCTTATTAAAGTTTCCGATATTTTATGTAAATTATTCTATATCAATATTTTGAAAATATAGAATTCGATTCGACATTTCTTTAATTCGCGAATCTTAAGTAATTTTTTCCCAAATTTTTGGAATTGTTTATTTTTTATACCCAAAGCATGAAATTTTCGAAGGTATAATTTTTAGGTATAAAATTTTTTTTACATAAGATTTATATAATCTTTCAATTTTAATCATACTTTTCTCTACTGTTATATTTCTGGTTTATTTTTATTGTATAGAATTATAATAATATATAATTATAAATCATTATGTTGACAGAACAACAAAAATGTATCAATTACTAATAGTTATAATACCTTATTATTATCGTATTACGCTAAGACATGGGTTCTTAACCTAAGGTGCCAAACCAGTTTTAGGGTGTCAGAATATTTATTTTATAAATAAAAATTTACAAATATATTTATTCAGCGAACTAGAGAGTACAATCTAATTTACCTTGCTTAGATCCTTCTCTAAGGAGTCGGCTAAATTTTTGTAAAAAGGGCTCATATTTCCAACTTACCATTTAAAAAAACATTGTTCATTATCACACTGTTTTTTTAATAATTTTTTAAATGCATGTAAGCAATGCTTACTAAGCATATTTTAGATTTTATGGTGAATGTCTCGAGCGTTGTATGTACTTGAATCATAATAAGAAAATACTGCATTATAAATTTACCTGGGTTAAATAGTATAATAGAACGAATAAAAGGTATTTCATCGCGCATAACTCCAACAAGTTGAAATTTTTCAATTAAATTTAATAAATTAGTGTAGTTCTGAGGGTTTGAGTTAGTGTGAGTGATAGTATCACTATTTTCCTTTTTATTTCGAGATTCAAGGCATTTAGTATCGACTATATCCGTGAGTCTATTTGAATCAATCAAATCCAGCAATATAAGCGTGTGCCAGTTTGCTTTGATTAGTACAGACTAAAAAGAATTTAATCAATTAAACATTTAATAAATTTTATTGAATCGATACATTTTCATTTCGTATTATTTCAAACATCAAATTTGACGTAAAATTAATTTACATGGCATCTACTTGGTTCAACTTTGCAAGGTAAATGCCCGTTAAATTAATTTGTCAACTTTGATTTTTAAAAAATGTGGATTTGTGTCATTTGTAAAATTAGTGGGTGTAAATTTATCCATGAATACATTTCGATATTATGAGAATGTTAACTCCAACTATCAAAATTTTTAAATCACAAATTAATGTGCAATGTGGTACATAATTTAAAATTTAATTATAAAATCAAACTGTCACATGAATGATTTTCAAGAGACGTAAGCATATTGTACATTAAAATGCAGTAATTGATTAAATTGTATACATGTATTTATATTTAAAATATAAAAAGCACATTTTATTATATTTTATTATATAAAAATGTACCTGATCGTTTTTTGTCAATAAATTGATATGTGGTAAATTGAAACAATAATGTATAGTTAATAATATTAAATCAAATGTTTTCATCTCCGAGTGTTGCCGTTTTCCAGTGTTTGATTTTTTATCAATAATCAGTTCATTAGGAAGCTGTGTTGATATCATATTTGTATGTTTTGATTGATTTGTAAGTGTGTTTGAATTGTATTTGATTGAATTTTTATAAAGGGAATTTAATAAGCTCATATTGGCGTTCCAATCTAGAATTAATATAAATTAAAATACGTAAATCAACTAGGTTTAATTATGCTAATGTTGAGTTGGTTTTATTTGATTATTTTCAAAAATTTATTCAAAAACATATTTTTATACACTATAGCTTTTACATATGAAAATCTGATCCCAAAAATATCATTTTAAAGGACAGCGCCCTGCTAATAATTGATTGCACTACGTTGTATGGGTTTTTAGTTTCTGACAGTGCGACATACCAAAGCATTCAACCGCATCAACACATAATTAGAAATAAAATTTACTTTTACTCCAAAAATTTTCATAAACATTGAAATTTAAACTATTCAAATTTTTGTTTACTACATTTTGAATGTTTTCGACGCTGTGGATATTTGAATAGTTTGGAATATTGCGTAAATTTTGAAGATTTTGAAGATATTGATATTTTTGAAAAGTTTTTTCATCAGTTTTGTCCGTATGTTTATTTCTTGTCTCAATTAAATGTTCAATTTTAAATAATTCGTTCTTAATATTTGGATCAAACATTGGATATGTTGCAGATATTGTCATTCTATTGTTCCCATGAATGGAATAATTCAACGCATTTTTTTTACAAACTAATGACGAACTACGCGGTTGACGTTCATTTTGAACTGCTAATTATTTAATTAGAGATATTAATATTTATAAATAATTAACTTTTTTTTCAGTATAATTTGTATTTCAGTGGCCACCAAACTACGTACCGAGCAGGTTTTTTAAATAAGATAAAATAATTTTAAATTTCAATAAAAATAAAAATAAATTAACAAATTAACAAATTGTAAATTAATTTACTAATTAAATAAGACCTATTATAAGTGCCAAGTTGGAATTCCAACACAGTTCGAATAAATGATAAATATCTACATTCTTATTAAGTACATCTTGTACTTATTGTATTATTGCAACCAAAATTAAACCAAATTATAAAAATATTTTGAAGTGCAAATTTCAATTATATTCATCTCATTAATCTTTATGTATAAATCAGTAACCGGCAACCTTTTGCATCTCGTGACACTTTTTGATACTTTTTGATACCAAAAAATACATAGAGTCCCGTTTTGGAAAATTTACACGCGATAGATTTCAATTTAAACTGAAATGAAACGGTTCTACATGTAGTATATTCAACAAAATAAAATCTATTCCTAATTTCCTAAATTTTCAACGATGCCGATTCCGATTTGATTCCAAATACTTTTGAATCATACTATTTTTGTGATATTTATTTGTTTTAAATAGTAAAATAACCAAAAATAAACGAATTTATAGAACTACGAAATAAACGACTAAGAAACATAATAAAAATGCTTAAAATTAATTAATTTTAAATTATAATTTAATGAATGCATACATTTCATAAACAAGTCGTAGAATATGTAAAATTTTCATTTATATTTTAATTTTAGTGTAATTTTAAGTTTTAGAAAATTTTTTTGAAACCAAACTTTAAGAGGGACTTTTAAGATTTTTTTTCATCCATGAAATGTATACATTCTACGACTTGTCCATAGAATGTGTACATTTCAGTTTTACACATTCTATACGACATATACATTAGGGTGTTAACTTTTTTTTAAATCAAAAATACAGGAAACTACAGGGTGAGAAATATACACTTAAGAGTCGTGGTATAGTTTTTTAAGCTTAAATTTTGAAAAAGTCCGGCCACCTCAAGCAAATAAGTTATTATTATTATAAATATAATTTTTAAAACCTTAACATTTAATTTATTTAAATTGTTGTTACCATAGTTTTTATTTTTTAATTTTATATAAAGTGGCCAGAAAAAATACGTACATCAATTTTAATTTTTAATTAATTTATTTGGTGTTAAATGTAAAGCCAAAACTACTTATCTATGATGACGAACAAAAATTTTCGGCTTAAAATTTATTCCAAATAAACTAAAAGTGATAGTACGTATTTTTTCTGGCCACTTTATTTGATATCAAGTCGGTATAATGCAGGGGTTCCGACTTTTTTCACGGCGGACTGGTAATAAATGGTACTATTTATCGCGGACCATTAAAGCGAAATTGCTACCATTAAAAAAAATTTGATAAAAAATGTAATAAATTAACTTTTAATTAGTAAAAAATTTTTCACAATTATTTCGCGAGCCGGTAATCAATTTTGACGGAACTGTACTACTCTGCGGTCTAGCATTTGGGAAACGCTGGTGTAATCTTTAACATGTCGTATAATAACTATTATAATCATAAAGATCTTCTGGGAATTTATTTTCAATTTTTATTTTAATCGAAATATTTAAAAAATATGGGTTGATAATATATTAAAAATTAAGTTTCATCGGGAATGCGACTTTTGTATTTATATCAACTGGAATAAGCTCTATCAGAATAATCTTTTTTTTTTTAATTTTCGGACGGTTAATTATTTCACATTTTTTTTTTAATAAAATATTTCGAAAAAAAAATATATGAATACTAAAATGCTTTTTTGACCGTGAAGTCGTCACGTATTCGGATTGAAATTTTTTGTGTGTGTTAACAAAATACAACTGTACTACATGTAAATTTTTTAATATTCTAGGGCTGTTTTCATTAAGAAAATAAGGGTAATTTGTGGTTTTGGCCCTGAAGATATAATTTTTTTAAATTCTCCAACTTGTATGATTTTCAAAAAAAAGACAATTGGGGTTTTTGACCCGTAAGATGTAAGTTTGGGAGGTATAAATTATGTTTGCGAACACCCCGAAAAAAACTGTAATTGAAGTGTTGACTTTATAATATTCTAAGGCGGGTAGTTATTTAAATAAAGTTGAACACACACACAGAAACAAAAATCGCGTAGCATATTATATAAGTTAGGATCATCTATTGTGAACAAATCAGTATAAAGGGTTTTATACAAATGTAATAAATGTTTAATAATTGCAAAAAATAAGGTAAAAGCAGTAGTGGATCTAGGTGGTGTGCAGGGGCAGCCGCCCCTCCTCTGGTGTGACCAATGTTCCTTAAAATATTATAATTTGTGTATTAACATTGTGAAAAATTAAAAAAAAATTCTAGGACCTATCGTTTACGTTTCATGTACATAATGATCATTCATCATTAATCAATGCAATAAACATAATATAAAAATTGAATTCCAATTTAAATACATAATATGCGTTTGGCCCCCTGGCTGAAAATCCTAGATCCGTCACTAGTCCCTTCTCAACGGCCCTGTTTACATATTATGTATACAACTTTATTTACATTGTTGACAAACAGATTAATAAAAATTACATGTATAATATACTATTTATATTATAATATAGATTCTATATTATTGAATAATGTACAATGTAAATATTTACATGGATTAATAATATTTAGAATTAACCTAAAATATTGGTACTTAAACTTAAAATTTTTAGTTGAGACCAATATACAACAAAAATAATGATTGAAAAATTAAAAAATATTGATTATAACTATTATAATAATAACATTAATAAACATTGCCATTGAGTTATCTGATTTACCTTAAAGACCAATTAGTTTTTTGACAATATGTGAGATTTTTGAGTCAAACATTTATTAATATCTCAATTTTGACAGATTAATTTTAATAAATAGTTTATTACATACTAATAATTTTAAATCTAACCATTTTTGTTCATTCCAGATTCGATACATTTTCTGAGTCTGCAAGCTTGACACTGATTACGATGAGCTTTATCAATTAAACAATTTCCATATCCAGATTGACATCTAAATACAATTGTAACATACTTGAATACATAATCAAAGTAAAGTTTCATATACCTATATATTAACTGACGCCGAACACTTCTCTTAAAAAATCCACTACACCCATTACATGTCAGGCTTCCATAATGTTTTCCACTGAATAAAATAATTTTTTATAAATATATAACGTTGTTGTAATGCTTAGTGTACCTTGATATGTCACCACACACTACACATGGGATGGGAGATTTATTTTGCATAAATTTTAAGTTTTTATCATTTTTGGTCAATTCACTTGTATCCATATCCATTAATATAATATAAATATGAAAATGAAATTGGGTGTAACTCTTATTAAATTATTATTGAATCTGATTGGGCATGTATTTGTTCGATAGTCTCTTAGTTAGGTCATGTTTTGATAGAGTACACAGTCAATTAGATTACAAATATTGTCCAATTGAATATTATGTTCATTCAATCAATAAATTGTTATACAGCTATGATTTGCAATAACTTGCTTGACTGCACACGGTTCCGCAAAGCTACTAACTAGTGCACAAATTTGTAAACAACAAGTGTCAGATTTTATATATTACATTATCACATCCATTTTCAATGGCGTCATTAAATTAAGAAATTGGCCCGACTATTGTTTCAAATTCACGTATGTAAGATTAGTGTCATACAAGTAAAAAAAAATTTAATGAAATTATAATTTTTGATTTGGTGCTAAATTTTTTTATAATAATCATTTTGTATATAAAAGTTTAATTCACGCTAGCATAGTTATGAAAAGATTTTAGGATTATTAAGATTTAAAATAGTTAATAAGGATTATACTTTTTATTATATATCAAAAACACATAACAAAAATTCAAATATTGATTTTGGAGCCAACATCATGATTTGATTATGTTTTTGATCACATTTTACATTTATAAAGACAAGTTTGCATAACTAATCAATTTATCTATGTAATCTAATTGATGTAATCTCTCATTAATGACGTGTATTAAAATGTTTTTGTATGATATTTTATAGCAGTCACAGTTTATGGCGCCAAAACTTTTACGGTTTTGCCATTTATCGATTCTAGCGTTATGAAAAGTTTATTACTATTACCATTAATTTTTACTATTTCAGATTCAATGTATGGTATGGCTGTTTTAATTATTTTAACATCGACCTAGCTATATTTTATATATACAGATTTTGCGTTTAGTAAATTTGCCTTTTTATTTCTTTTAGTAAATATATAAAATGTTATTAACAATACAAAAATATCCTCAAAGTTTCCATTTTATTTGTTAGTGAAATTCTTTCAAAGACTGATTTTTTGTAATAAATATCATTCTTATACATTGCAATTAAACGTTAAATATCTGGATAACCATTTACATTGGTGGTTAGATAGCTGACAATTTCAAAAATTAAAAAAATTCACTTCAGTCACTTTTTGTGACATTAAAATAAGATAAATTTAAATCTCAGAAATTTGCATCTTCACAATCAAAAACACAAATTATCCATTATTTTTAAAAATGAAACAAAACTAAATTGGTTTAACTCAGCGTTACCCAAATTTCGGATCGCGGGCCAATTGGAAGTCAATTGTTATTATTAAGTTTTTAATCAATTTATTTTTAACGTTGCCTAGTAATCTCACATTAATTGGCCGCGATGAATTGTATAATTTATTACCGGTCTGTCGTGAAAAAAGTATTGGAACCACTAGTTTAATTAATAATTTAAAAAAACACACTGATAATGCAGATTGAAAGAAATAACGCAATTAACGTTAGGATTGTACTGTTTTTACTTTATGTTCAATATTATACACACATTATGTTTAATAAATTAAAAAAATGGGATAACAAATTTTTTTTAAATTCTTTACATAGATTTTAACAAAATCATATTAACGTGGAATAATTCATTTTAAATGAAAAGGTAATGTAATATGACTGGTCGACGTGTAACAAGTTTGGAACCACTTCTTTAAATAATTGATAATAGTGAATACTAGCATTTTTAGGTTAAATTTATTTTTTTGGTAGAATAAAAATGTACGCCCTCGGCAAAGCTAGGATGCTACTTTGTACAAAGTACATAACAGTATAAATATTGAATACTTTTTATTTTACATTATGAAATAACTTACAAAATATTGGATGATGAAATAATCGTGACTTCTAAATTTTTCATAATTAAATTGATGAAACTGAACTAGTCTTAAAAGCTGTATTAAAATCAGAATTTTTAAATAATCGGAATCACGTAGTCAATTTTTCTTTGTTATATAAATTGATCATGTCAGTTACCTTTTTATTTATAAATTAACTCCTAGAATTAAAAAAAGATAATTTCTAATACATTTTTTTAGTGTGATGTTTTAATTAGTTTCATTTTCAGAAATTTAGTCCTTCAGGTTAAAACCTCGATTTCTCTTTGTTTTTTAAAAATAAGTCCTAGAATCTAAAAAACTATACATGCTGTGACGCTTTTTAAAATCATTAACATTGTCGTAAATCTCATCTACCTGATAAAAACCGACAATGACCATTTATTTTAAAATTTCCAATACATATTTTATACTTATATAACGTAAAATAGTTAAAAATGCTTGTCTGATTATTTATTCATTTGTCTGTTTGTTCAAGTTTATCGTAATAAAAAGAAAGAGGAATCGAGTTTTAAAACTTTGATATTTCTATTATTTTATGATCTTAAAAACAATCAAAATATTCGTTCCAACCCTTAAAATTGTCTCAAAAAATAAAATTTTAAATATCTTTTTTATGAATTTTTTAGAGTGTAACTTTAATTTGATTGTTCCTAAGATCATACTCATCATCTAATAAATTAAAAAGTCTGCCCTCGGCAAAGCTAGCTGCTGTTTGTACGAAGTACATAACAGTCAAACTAGTATGGATAAGAGAACACGTATTGGCGTTTTCTAAAATCATAAAAAAAATAGAAAAAGTGTAAATTTATTTAGATTTAGTCCAAATTTGCATTCAGAATCAATTTTTTCATGACATCGTGGCAGACCTAAAAAATAATTAAAAAAATAAAAAATACTGGCCAATGTCTTTAAATATATTAATATTTCTGAAAATAGCAAGTTATTCAAGTTACCTGTCATGTTGAGGACAATTATCATCTATGATATTGATTTTTACTCAAAAGTGTGACTTTAAAAATTGCCCTCCATGGTAAAAATGTTTGGGACCTCCGTCACAAAATTGAAAATTTAATTTGAAAAATATCCAGTCAAAATGAACCTTCTTTTAATGACAAAAATAATAAAAATAAAAAAAAATGACACCAATACAATCATCATCTATAACCGTATCAAACTGATTATTTATTATTTCAAGTAAAATTAATTATATACGACGTAAAAAATATATTAAGCTTAGACATTACTAAACGTATTAAAATAAAAGATATGAAAAAAAATAATTAACCACCGTTTTCCAGAATTCATATAAGAATTAAATTCTAAAATAGTGTCCAAATTTCATATTGAAAACAGCCACTATCGTAAATTAAGTTTGATGAATGACAAATATTCAATCTCATACATGATACTTATATTTTTAATAATTGTGAACTACGTTACATCGCTTCAATAAAAATTAAATTAGGTGGTCAATAAAAAATTTTTATTAACAAAATGAAAAAAAATAATTGCAAAATATTCATAGCGTTAGTTATCAGCCTTTTTAAATAATAAATCGGCTTTGAATCATATATTATATTTTCCAAAATAACCAAAAATATATTTGATATTACATTTATGACAGTACGAGTATTTGATTTAGGAGGAAGAAGGGTTATAATTGCATCTAAAGTGTGAATATTATAATTGAAAAATGAAAAAAACATTCTTTTCCCAACATTGACAAAATGGTTTGCTTAGTATCTTCAGACCCTCCCATTTGTACATATAGAGCAACATTGTCCTCAATTTTTTTGACATACATAAATTTAATATTATCAACTTTGATGCCTGATGGGTGATTGCTAGAATTGAAAGGTTCCGCCAACACTTTTAAATTGTCACTATCAATTTCTAAAATAAAAAATAAATTATCACATAAATTAAGACAATCAAAGTAAAATGGCACAAAATTACCAAAAGTATGTAGAGTATTCCAGATACTAGTATGAGATTTATCTGTAAGATTAACTTTTGAACATTGCTCGACACTCTGAGAAATTATATAATTTGCCCAATCACTCCACTAGAAATAAAAATAAAGCCATAACCATAAAATCATACATGGTCGCTCATATTTGTATCAATATATCAAAATATTTCAAGTGAATCTAAAAGTACGATAAAAATAATACAGATTTAGCTCTTTGAGGATAATACCAATAAATTATAATATCGCAAAAGCCTGTGTGATGGTTAATTATTTAAGTAAACAATGTTAAATTTATTGGCTTCTAATTTCTTCTGTAATTTAGCCTTAACACATTAAAGTACCTATAAATCAGGGGTTCCCAACCTTTTTTGATGCGATCGACTTTAAAATTTTTCACTCATTGACGATCGACTAATACATTTACTAGAAAAATGTATTTATTTCAATAAAATTGCCTTGCGGAATTCAATAAAAAAGTTTGACTAAATATTTTTTGTGTGATTGTAAAAAACATAAAAATTCCAAGCACTTTCGCTGTATATTTGAAAATTATCGGCAAAACCTAGTTTAAAAAATAGTGGACTAATTTATTGATTCGATAACGATTTAAATAAGTTACATCGCATATATTGAAATGTGTACAAATTTTAATAATATAAAAATAAATCATACATCAATATTAAAATATATATAATTATAATAACAAGTATTATTCAAATAAAAAATTAATTTTCATTTTTTAATGTTGGCGATCGACTAGAAAATCATCTGCGATCGACAGGTTTGGCATCCCTGATATAAAGCATACATTAGTCCAAAAATATCATGTGGTGTAATAAATACAATGCAATTCCACATAGCTTGTTTTAAATTTTCCAACAAATCTCATTTTAAAATAACGAATAACTCAAAAGGTTAAAAGGAAATCAGTCTTTCTCGGATTTGAAAAAAGTAAAAGTACCTAAAATAGATTTACATTTTTAACCCTTTCACTGTCTGTGTATTCTATACTATACACAGCATAATTTTAAAAAACTTTATTCTTTTATTTTCATACATTTTCACATAGGTAATTTAAAAATTAAACAAATTTAAATTAAAACATAAATTCCAGTCAGTGAAAGGGTTAAATCAGGGGCTCGAAAATATGCAATATTGCTCCTCAGGGTGCGATTTTAAAAAATTATAAAAACATAAATAGTAAATTTTCTAAACCATGTCAATGTTCATTGATTGTTATTATAACAGTTTAATTATTAATTACACAGTGTATTCGAAAAATCGATTTTAAATGGCTAAAGTGGAGCGTTGATGAATTTTTTAGTTCTAAGTGAATATTTTTATAGCAAGTTTTGTATCCACTGATATAAACAGTGACAGTAATAAATATATTTTTTAATGACCATATAATATTTAAGTATAGTAGTATTATATATAGTAGTATAGTATATATACGTATTATATAATATATAATATTATAATAAATTATATGATAAAGTTTTTAAGGGGATTTGAGAAATATATTGCTAAAAAAGGGGCAGTATATAAAATGAGTTTGGGAACCTCTGGGTTAAATAACCATGAACCGTTTGAAATTTTAACACTTCAAAACATTTTAAATTAAAATTTTTGAAATATTAAGAAAAATAATTAGTAAAAATTCCTGCCTAAAACACGGCACCATACATAATCATAGAATTTAAGTTGATATATTAAACTGACGATTGGCAGAGACGAACTCAGATGAATTAATATTAAATAAAAATCAGAACCTAACCACGCAGTTACATATCTATATATGACCATAACCACTCTGCCAGTTAGATATTACAAGTGAGTTATATTAAAAGTATATATAGGAATCTCGATTAGTATGATATATCACTACATAAACTAAAAATGAACTGATTTACAATTAAAAAACATGAATTTAATTATAATTATAATTAATCAATTGATAAATAACAATAAAAAATTACCAAAATAATCAGATGAAATGAAGCGAGCGAAAATATAGCACAAGTATGCAAAATATTTAAATTATTGCATAATGTAAAAAACTAGGCAACATATATAATTTAATATCAATAATTTTAACAATTAAATTGATACCGAAAAGATAAGTTGATGTATTATGGCTTCCATTAAAAAATTGGATCAAATTGTCATCAATAAAATTGCAGCTGGTGAAGTAATTTCATTTTTCATTTTATTCATACTCGTTGCTCAATTAATTTTTATTTTGGTTTCTAATTTCTAATTTAGATAATTAATCGAGCTTCAAATGCTGTAAAAGAAATTATTGAAAATAGGTTTTACATCCATTTTATTTTCATTTATTTTTAGAGACTAAATTTTATTTAACACTGTAGATTCTACAGTAGAATCTATAGTAGATATTTGCTTAGTTTGTAGCACTGTACTTTTGTATTTGTATATTGCTGCGTAATTTTAATATTTTTTCTATTGTTAAAATTTTATCTTGTCTATACTAAAAATTGACCTTTTCTTCATCATAAAATTTTGCACAATAATACTAAATACTGTAATAGTAGTATATGAAACTAGCTTGGCTGTTTTGTACTACGTACAAACAGCACCTAGCTCTGCCGAGGACACTCTTATTATACCAAAAAAAATAAATTCACATTGAAAATCTAACTTAAAAATCCTACTATTAACTATTATCAACCCTTTAAAGGAGTGGTTCTCAAATTTGTTTCAGGTGGAACCGTAATATTACCTTAATTTTTACTTTAAAGTGAATTATTCCATCTTAATTTTTTTGTTAACATTTGCGTTAAAGAATTTTAAAAACAATTACTATCCCATTTTTTTAATTTGTTAGACAGAATGTGTATATAATATTAAAAATAAAGTAAAAACATTCCAATCCTA
>LWCA01001042.1:0-12954 GCA_001642005.1 Intoshia linei | reverse complement strand
ACTTTTTAATTTTGTTAAAAAAACGACATTACTTATGAAACGACCTAATATATAGTATCCCCTTCCTAGGTTATTATATAAAATATATACAGTCCAGTCTAACTTTGTTTATCATTGGAAGTCTTTAAACACCTTAATAAACATGCTTGTTTCAAAAGGAATTTCATTTATAATCATTTTTGAAGGCTCAAAAATAATGTTGTTCACTATTTATTAGCTTTAATTTGATTTAAATATATTTAAATTATTTAGATGAATCTGCCACAACAGAAAAATCCTGGAGAGGTACAGAGACTAAAGTTGGATTAACAATATGGCAAATCAAAGTAATTTTATGTGATATTTTTAATTAACACTTTAAAGTGAGAAAATGAAATAAAAATTTTAAATAGTTCAGTGAAAGTATAATTTTATAAAATTTAGCAATTTAATGTCGTAACATTAAAAAAGAATATGTATGGAACATTTTACAATGGAGACTCGTACATTGTATTAAATGTAATTTTAATATATTCAAACTATAACTAAAATTTAAATAAACTGTTTTCAATATACTGTACCTTAGTATATAAATTTTATTTTAAATTATAGGGATTTAAAGATAAAGGATCAAATTTAATTGAGTATGATATTCATTTTTGGATTGGAAGGCAAAGTTCTCAAGTAAACATTTTAACACCATCCCAATCTTTGATATTTATATACACTCTGGATTTTAAATACAATATAATATGAATACTGGGTAATGTGAATTTACGGTAATATTAATATCTTAATTTGAATGATTTTTACGAAATCCATATACCTTTCACGTTCTTGAACATTTTTTATTTTTAATATTCTATTGAACAAAATATATTACTACGAATATTCCAAATATCCGGTCCCTTGATATTCATATGACAGAAACCGTTCCTTGTCATATATCCATTTGAAGTTTCAGTTTTGAAAATGTTATCCAAAACTACGAAAATCTAACTTTTATCAAACACAAATATAATTATTCCATATGGATTATATAGAAAAAGTAGTACAGTGTATTTACAAATCATCAATCAAACTGCTACATAGTGTAGTAGCATATATAATTATTTTATATTTTATTTATATTATTAAAAAAAAATTTTAGGATGAATATGGTACAGCAGCATATAAAACTGTAGAATTGGATAATTTTCTAAATGATCTTCCCGTTCAACACCGTGAGGTCCAAGGCCATGAGAGTGAATTGTTTTTGTCATACTTCAAACATCTTACGTAATTTTTCATATTATAGTTTCAATATTATAAAATTTTGGACAAATATTTATAAATCATAATAAATCTTTTGTTGATAAAAAGTTGAATGTAAATTAACGGAGTAAAATATTTGATAACTGAAAATGTATGTTAAATAACTTGGATTCTGGATTCTAGACTCTTAAATGAGAAACAATTTCTTTTCATTTTTCAATCCAGTTTCACAAAGTGAAATATATATTTTTTAGAATATTGGAAGGTGGTACTGACTCTGGTTTCTATCATGTCACTCCAGAACAATACGAATCTCGATTGTTGCACTTTTCTGGAAAAGGAAAAAATATTATCATTAGTGAAGTAATTTTTTAATTAGCAGTTAAATTAGCAATTTGAATACCGCTTTCATTGTGGACCCTATATTTTTGAAATATTTTGAAAAAAATTAAAAATATACATATAAATAAAAATGTAATTCAAAATAAATCATTAAAATACTCATTGTAGACCCAAAATGCATTTTAAATGCTGAATAAATTATTTTAAGTTATGGGCTTAGATTGACTTTGACATGAGACAGAATAATATCAAGTGGATAAATATTTATAGTTTATATTTATAACTAGATTCCAAAATGCCATAAACTTATTCGTCATGATGATGTTTATATTTTGGATAAGGGTAAAGAATTTATTCAATGGAATGGCATCGATTCAAATAAAGATGAAATTGCAAAGGTATTTAATTTTTAATAAAGTTGAATTAAATTATAAAATACATTAATAATTTTAATCTAAATTTTAATGACTGGGGAATGGCCTGTACCCGATAGGAAACAAGAATATAATTTTTTTATATTTTATATCTATTTTTTTTGTCTGATTTTGATATCGTTATTTACAAACCATACCATACCCATACTACCAACATAACATTTTTCATCAAAATCAAAATTAATTAATTCAATAATGATTTCAATGTAGTATTGCATCGATAGCAGGGGTGTCAATTATGCGGCCCACGGAATTTGTGGCCCGCGTTTTAATATAAATTTTTATTTTTACAATAAAATTTTTTACACTTATTTTATTTTTTTTTATATATTTTTCATGATTACAACTTTAGTATTACATTATAGTAGTTATACACTTATTGCATTATTATTGTGTTTTATTTAATTTTATTAATTTAATCTGTTAGTTTAATAATGTTTGAAGTAAAAAAAATGTTTGTGTGGCCCGCCAAGCAAATTGATTCTGACACCCCTGATTAGTATTATTTATTATATCTTTTATTATAAAAACATTAATGCCGTTGGGTGTATAAATTTGAATTTTTTTACATTATTTTAGGCCATGATGTACATTGTTCAAGCAAAATCAGACAGACATGCAAAATCTTCAGTTATAGATGACAGCAATACGAACAATAAAGTAATATTACAATATATCAATGTTTCTGAAACCTAAAATTCCGCCTACCCTAAATTAAATCTGAAATGTGAATCTGAACTCTACTAAAAAAGTGTACCATGGATCAAAGTCTAACATACCATAATCGAGGCCCATTCAAAAATCAAAAATATTTCTTTAAAAATCTTTGCAAACGATGCATATTGCAATATAATGTATATAACCGTGTATTTCTCCACGAATTTGACGTTGGCAGATTAAATTTTATATGCAAATAATTATGATTGTAAAAACATAATTTTTTAAAGTGCTCCATTTGGAAAAATGATGCGCCCTTTTACAAAAATTTCATCGCGGTCACGAAAAGGTTTACCGGTAAGGTAGATTAGTTTTTTTTTTTAAATACACTAGGAATTTTAATTTTAAAATTCAATATTGTTTCATTAATTATTTCAAAAATTTTGTGTAATATAGTGGTCATTTGAGTTCTTAACCGCGAAGATGCAAATTTCTAGGAATAAACAGTATGATAAAACACTAAATGGAAAAACATGCATTCTCAATTGTCTTTTAAAAGTTTTATGGCTATTAGTGTTTATAAACCGGGCACCCACAGACATTTAACTTTATAACTTTTAAGTAAGTGATTAATTTTTATTATAATTATAAAATCTTCACAATGTATTATATTTTTATACATAATTAGTACAAAATATGTCGCGAGTCGCGACCCCTGGCAAATTATACGGACCCAGTTTAAAAAACAATGGTCTAGTAAAAACTTACTATTATAATATTTATAATTTAGGAGTTTTTCTCAGAATTAAATGATGACCTTAATGACAATGATAAAGAAGAAGTAATCAATCAAGAAATGAACCAAAAAGTTTTATATAGGTATATTTAAAACAAATGATTTAAAACTGTTTTTCAATTATACCGATATTTATAATAGGATTTCCGACAGAAGTGGTGCCATCAAAATTGAACAAACTCAATCAGGTGACGATGTTAGCGAAGGGTCCATTGATGAAGACGTAATTATTATGATTATTAGTACTATTTTATATTTTACATATGATGAAAGATTTAATGTGGTCTATATTTTCTAAATTAGTTTTTGCTGAAGACGGTGGAGTGAAATTATTTGAAATTTTTAAATGTACCATTTTGAAAATTTTTCGTGTAACGTTTAATATACATTATTAATAAAAATATATGTCAAAGTGGATAACTGCTCTAAAAAGTTTGAAAAGCACTGGTCTAACCCCTTCCGATGACGATCTCTGGATACGATAGGTTCGACTATGTTTCAACCATCCACTTATAACAATTCGCGGTATTATCAATATAAAGTGCCGAACCTACCGTACTCGAAACCTGTCGTTGGTGGGTGGTTGGTGTATCGAAATTTTTGTAAAATGGGGCCACTTTTTTCCAAATTTGCATTAAAAAAATTATATCCTTGAATATCATAACTATTTTGTTTGCTAAATTTAAACTGTCTAGAGGTTGCTAGGGGCTACATGACATTATGAATCGTTTGGGATTTTTTTTTGTTCATTTTTCATTTATCGAGTGGTCTCGAGCTGGGTATGTTCAGCTCTATTAATATACATTGAGTAATGTGTGAAAATGAGAAAGATTGGAATAAATTAAATAGATTTTTTCCGAAGGCCCGCGAGATAAATTTAAACGAAATTACGAGTCTACGATATTAATTTCAGATTAAGTTGATTTAAGAGAAAAATATGATAAATATGTAAAATGTACAGAGCCGTTTTAAGGCATGGGCAATATGGGCTGTAGCCCAGGGTCACTCATTAAAAAGCTCCAAATTAATAAAAGTACTTAACATTTATATCTTAAAAAGAGGTCTTAAGAGAGTATCTTAAAATGACTGCATGGTGCATATTTTCAAATAAAAAAGTAAGCTTTGTTCATTAATTAAAGTAAGTAGGTTTTTGTAAAAGAAATAAAAACAAACTAAAAACATACATAATATCTTTTAATGATTTTATTAATACTCAATGAAATAAGACTCTAAGTTTCCAGCCAACAGTATGCCCTGTCTTCTAAACAAGGGACCTTTTTTTATCGTTTTGCTCGAAATTTTAAAGAGCCTCCAGCCCTTTGCTTAGCCCAGGGCCCTTAAGTGGCTTAAGACAGCTCTGAAAATGTACAACTACAATGTATAATGTACATTGTTTCATGAATTCATTTAATGAATTAAATTAGGATGTTTTCATTTTGGAAAAAACTTATAGCCTTTATGTAATAAAAGGATGTAATGCGACAATCAAAGAGAAACAAATGGGATTATACTATGCTCAGGTAATTTCAAATTAGAAATCCTAACTTATTAAGTTATATACATAGTGTGTATGTAATATATACTACATGTACTATGTATGTACAATAAGTATGGATAAAGTTAAAGTTGTGAACAATCTGTGTAAATATTTACCGATAAAACTCACAATCCCAGAAATTTCAAAAACAAAAATTTCAAGTCAGTTTTTTCTGGCGATAAAGTAAGATAAACTTCAAATTCAAAAATTTGCACCTTCACGGTCAAAACACCAAATTACAATTTTTTTAAAATATGAAAAAAACTAATATTGCTAGAATTTAAAAATACCACATCTAATGCAGTTATTGCCAGTTAACATACACAAAAAATTTCAATCTTACTAAATTACGGTCAAAAAAGAAATTTACTACTGTACTTAATATAATTGGTGTTAATAATGAATAATTAAAAAATATTTTGTACCTATAATTAACGGACGGCCATGAAAAAAGTGTGGGAACCCCTACAATAGGGTAAAAAATTTTAAAATTGTTAGTATAAATACAAATGTAATGTAAATTTCTATATTGTACAATTCATTCTAATGAATCTTTATCAATTTTAAAAGTTTATTGAAATTTTCACAAATTTTTTAATCCAGTTTGATTTAATACTAAATCTTATTGTTTTATTATTTGAATCAATTAATACACTTTTTCACAAACTAAAAAATACGAATTCACTTTTTGAAGTATAATATACATTGTACAAATTTTAATTTACAATAGTACTCTTCTAACTCAATTTATTTAATTTTACACTTTGATGGATCTTATAAAATTTGCTATTTAGAAATTTTTGAAAACAAGTGCGAATCCATTAAAAAATATTACGGTATTTGATATGAAACTTCACAAACCACGAATTGTTGCTGCATTAACAGCGTGAATAACAAATACTTTAATATAAATAAAAATTACAATTTTACTGTGATTTTATTTTTATTAATTAGATAAAAATTTCTCTAACCTTGGTAAAGCGGTTTGAATTGGATGACCTCGAGTTTAAAACAGTTCAATATTTTTAATACATTACAATGAATTGTAGTGTACAATGTATAATATAAAATCAGTAATAAAATTGTAAATACTGTAGTAAAATATACTCTGTCAACAGTCCATCAGGATTATAAAAATTCGTGTAATTTAATGTATTTAAAATGTACATTGTACAATGTATACGTTCACAGTAATTTTTATAGTTGAGGTAAATTATTTACTAAAATATGTTAATAAAGATTGACTCATCACTCGAATGATTCCATGCAAATTATATAAAATGCTATCCCTACGAGTATACATTTAAATGTATATTTACAAATAGTAATTGGTTACAAATTGACGAAATTTAAAAAAATTAAAATGCTGGTATTAGGAGTAGGTACAGGATTATGGGTACTTTTCTTCTTTTGGACAATAGCAGTGACTCTATGCTTATCTCTAAATTCAACAAATTCCAAAGTCTGGCTAATTGGTCCTGGTTTATGTCTGTTGTCTTCAATTCTCACAGTAATTTTCATAACACTACCATTACAAAGTACCATCGATGATTCGGACCAGTTAATCGATTCAAATCTAATTTACGATCAAACCTTTATACCAAGAATAGCAATAATGATTGTTACAATAATATTCATCCTTTTATCTTCTGCTGTTTACGCTATTGAATGCCTTGAGCTAAAATTGGCAGTTTCCTTAAGAAATTATTCCGATTAAATTTTTTGTAAAATTCTGTACTTTTTCATGAATAAATAATTATTCAAATGTTTGTTAAAAAAAATATCAATTCATCATCAATTGTACAATATTTGTGCAGCATCGCAAATAGTAATGTACTTTGTACACGAGAGCACATGTTTTAAATGAAGGATCAATAAAAAATACATTTTATAACAAATATTAGACATTTTATGTTAAAAATTATAAAGGTAATGTGACTATTTCTAAATATTGTTAATGATTATATTCAGATGATAAAGTTGCTGGGCATGCTGTTGTTTTTGATTAGTCAAATTAGCAGCCGGAAACTCACAATTCAGCCAGATGTGAGTATATATCAACCAAATCTAGCGTGTTTCATGATGTCCGGATATAAGATTCATTACAATGGAAACGGTTTTGATACTATTCTAAGATTACTTGCCATATACATCATCGATGAAGTTAAATTAACCGTAATTAGGAATAATGTGACTAAGAAAAGTAACATAGAAATATGCGCTACCTTCAACATATTGTATGTAGCTATCCCAGCTCTATATGAATTGGTATCATTTGTATACGCAAAATATATAAATTTAATATTAGTAGTTGTTAAAACTATTAGCAAGCTACCCTATTTTGGAATTTTAAATAAGGACAGTTATAAAAGATCAGTGCTAGTTCTTGAATCATTGTTTTCCATATTTTTGAACATTTATGTGGCTGTCGTAAAATTTAGTATTGTGCCTCTTGTTGTGTACGTCGCAACACTATTGTATGTCTTTATTCCAATAGCTTATGATTTTTATAAGTTAGTTCTTAATCTACCTAGTGTGAAGCCAAAAATAATATCTGAAATTACCGAAAATGGAAATACATTAATCACACAAATAATTAGTATTGAATATGCTACTAATAAAAAAATGTTTTACTTATCTTTACGACATGTAATTATCAGTTATCTAAAAACTTATGATGCATACATACTTTATGCCGCATTTGCCAAAATTGCTCTAAATCAAGATCTTTTTAAAGATTACATGTATTAGAATCTATTATTAAAATTATTAATCTTTTTCTCATCAATAGTGTCATTATTTATTGTCTAAAATTAAATATCTATCAAATTTTAAATTAATATAGTCGCATCAAGAAAATTATTTTAGTATAGATTGGTGAGTCTCATCGAGGCCATTTTTCGTAATTATTTCATAAAATAGTTTTATATACTTACAACATTAATTCCCATTGTGGTAATATCACCCCAAGTTGTCAGAAAATCTTATCGCAGCCAGAGCCGTTTTAAGGCATAAGAAATATAGGCTGTAGCCCAGGGCCACTCATTATAAAAGGCCACCAATTAATAAAAGTACTTTACCCTTATATCATAAACCGAGGCCCCCAATTTATTAAAAAATACTCCACATTTATATCTTAAGAAACAGTTTAAGTTTTGAAGTGTGGGAATTTAAATAGCTAGAAAGAAAATAGTTTGAAGAATCAAAGTTCTGGTAAATATTCAATTTAAAATATATTCTACAGTGTTCATACTATAATATTGACAAAAACTGTTTCAAATGATAATATTAAACATTAAAACCTTTCTATTAAGTGAATATTCAAAAAAGAAAATCTTTCATTTTCACTTATTAATTTTCAAAAAGGGACCCTAAATTTTTTTATTGCTTCGCTCAAAACTTTAAAGGACCTCCAGTCCTTTGCTTAGCCAAGAGCCACGAAGTGGCTTAAGACGGCTCTGATCGGAGCATTAATAATTTATTTATTTGATTTTATTTTTTATGTAATGAATCTGATAATATCCACGATTCCAATTTTACCGAATTGCAGATCGATATCCCATCAAAACTCAGTATCAATAACAAAGCAAAATGAGGTTCATAAATAGATGTTATTACCGATGTAATACTTACAATTAAAAATTTACTAATATTAATATATTAAAATTAAAATTTTTTTATTCATTATAGATTTTTCTGTTCTTGAAATATTTTATATTTGCTTTATTAGATATTTTTAGTGGTCTTCCTCGCTTCCTAAGCATTTTCAACGGCAAATCAATTATATCCAATCTTTTTTTCATGAAAAAGATCGATAACGTGGTAGCATTTTTTTTAGAAAACAATTAGAAATTTTGCAGCTGCACTTAATCAATTTCAGAGTCGGTAAAGTGGATTTTCCCTAAAGGGTTGGTAAAACTGGATTTTTCTCTTAGGATTGATAAAACTGGTTGGATTTAAGAATATTCTGGGCTAAAAGAAAATTATATTATTCAGTTTGAAATTTAGGAACAATATTTGTAGTTTCACTGCAATACTTATAGCACAATCTTTTTAGAGCCTTTAAAAAACTGAAATATCGAGTTGCGTATTTTGGAATAGAGTGTATTTCACAGGTGTAACCTGAAGTAAAAAAATTAAGAAACAGTGCCTTAAAACAATGGTTCCCAAATAGGGGGCTTGGCCCTGCAGATTTAAAAATAATTTTAAAATTGAATTAATCGTTACCATTAATTTGATGTTTAATTAATATATTCTTGAAATTCGGAATATAATAAATTTAAATGTTAACCCATACGAGACAATAACACGTATATAAACAAAAAAGAACAATCATAAGTTTACAATTGTTTGTATACTAAGCCGTAGTAACTATATTAAAGTATGATTTATAAATAAAATAAAACCAGTAATATTAATATTAAGAGAAACATTTTTTAATCGTTATAACAACATTATAAACATATTCACTAATTTATCTTCTCTAAAAATATTTTTATACTGTCAGGGGGTCGACAAAATATTTTTTTGGGAACCACTGCCTTAGACGATACAAAATAGTTATAATTCTAGATAAGATTAATATTTTGATTACTAAATTTATATTAGGTAATATTCATATTCCAGTAGCGCATGTGGATTATTTTGACATCACCAAATGCGAAAATTTAACGTTAATTGACATTTTTCTGATACTATTCAAATTCAAGAAAATAATTTTTTTAATGTTCAATTCCGAAAAATAAAGCCTAATTTTACAAATTTTGTCATTTTTTTACTGCAGATCGATAGTTTCAGTCTAAATTTTTCTCGGATCACTAAAACAGCAATTATTAAGAAACTCGAAATATCATGTTATTAATTTTTAAGTTATTTTAATATTACATTTGTTATGTTGCCCGCATTTGAGAACCGCTGAATTAACCAATTAAAATTTTAAAAAAGGTTAAGAAGCAGTTTTACACTGAAAGTTTCGATAATCAAGTGTCAGAATTGCAGATAGGAATCTTATCATAGCATTACTTTCCAGACTTGACATTTTGGATATTCTATCAATAATTACAGCATAAATTATAAAATTTATAAACAAACATCCTAGAATTCCTTATCTTACCGTATTTGATATACAATATAAATTAATTTTTCGATTGATAATCATCTTGTCTGGTTTTAAATACATTAGATTTATCATTGTGAAAATTGGCAGGTTCGGCATTTCTTACATAATTGGAAAAACCACCACTGGAATTGCTAAATCCTCTATTATTGAATTTGTCCGACCCTCTATTGAAACCGTTAAATCCACCACTACTACCATTATCAAATCCTTTATTATTCCAATTACCGAATCCTCTTTTAGAAACATTATCATCATATTTCGAGCCAGATTTATTATTCATTTGTTCGGATTTATCACGTTTAAAATTATCCCATTTTTCTGCAATATTATTATTTCTATCATCATATTTTGGATCTGGTCTATTATTCATATTTTCGGATTTATCACGTTTAAAATTATCCCATTTTTCTGCAAAATTGATATTTCTATCATCATATTTCGGATCTGGTCTATTATTGATATGTTCGGATTTATCACGTTTAAAATTATCCCATTTTTCTCCTCCATCACCATATTTCTGATCGGGGTTATCATCTTTATCAGTATCCCAATTACGTGAAATTTGGACATTGTTGGATCCTGAACTATAAAAGTTTCCATAGCCTGCATTACGCTTTTCAGATATGTCAGTAAATCTATCTGGAGGTGGTCTAGTAGTAGAGATGTAACTGGTCTTTTTCGGTACATATATATTAGATTTAGGTTGTGTTTCAGCTAAATAAAATAAAAACTAAATAAACAACGTGATACGTGCTTGGCGGGGTTTAACGGGTCCTTTAGTGCCAAGTTCAGGAAATTCTTCAAAATTATTCAAATCAATAACCACTAAACGAGATCCCGGAACATATGGTACAAATGATTTTTCCTTAGGTTTAACTAATGAATGAAATTATTGAAATCTGTAAAAAAACATACCATCCGAAATGTTCAAAATGGCCTTTGTGTTTTCTGGGCACCATTTATGATATACAGGCAAGGCTGGTTTTTTTTTCTTCTCCTTCTCCTTTTCCATTTCTTCTTTTTTTGCCTCTCTAAATTATATAAATTCTAGAAATAAAATGACATACTCTTCATCTATAATTTCTTTGTCTTCATCATCACAACTTTTCCACCCGTCATCGTCTGATAACTAAAATCAAAATAAATTCAAATTGTATTGAAAAAAATACATTTAATCGCGCATGTAATTCTTGGTATAAAGGATCTACCATCAATTTAGATTTTCCTTTCTTTGGTTTTTCTTTACTTTGTTTCTTTTCTTCGAGTCTCTTCTTTTTTTTTTCTTTTTCTTTGTCTATGGTTCTAAAAAATGCATCAATGTCTTCCAATTTTGCTTCTTTTGACGTTTCTTTATTTACTTCATCCGTTTTTAATTCGTCCATTTCACTTTGTAACAAAAAATTTACAATTATTCTTTAATTTATTTGTAATATCAGTTCCCACTTAATTTGTTCACGTGTTAACAAAAGATTCCAATGTTGCCAAGTTTCGTCCGTCAAAATGTGAACTTTAAACTAACAAAATTATTCGTTGCTATGTTAATGTTAATTATAGTGTTTATTTTGAACAAAACCTTGCTCGTTTCCATGTTTTTGTTTGTTTAACTGTAAAATTTACATAATTTTGTTGACATTCGTGGGCTATTTCTAGTTCACTGTCAATTTCTTTTGTATTTTTTACCATATTTAGCACACAATTTATTGATTTGTTTTATCAATGATTCAAAAAATTAAGTTTGTTTGTATAGTTTAGTTATCTACTTATATAATATGCTACGCAATATTTGTTTGTGTGTGTGTTTGAGAATTTTATAAAGTCCACATTTCAATCACAGTTTTTTCCGGGACGTATAATAAGATAAATTTCAACCTGCCAAACTCACATCTTACGGGTCAAATCTTAAAATAAAAATCTTCAAATTTAAATATTGATCATGCACGAATGATTTTAATAATTTCATACGAAAATTTTATAGAAAATTATAAATTTAACTTTATTTGTTAGAATATTTTATATACATCAATTTCTATAATTTTCATGTACTCATACATTACGTTACATTTCATCCAGTCCCAAATTTCGTTGATACTTTATTTTTTTCAAGCTCTTTTATTTTGGTTTTTATGGATATTTGAAAACTATATATATAAGCTGTATCTACTATATTATGTATCATAATGAACCCTGGTAAAATCCTTCAAAAGTAAGCTAAGGTAACATTTTAATGTGTGTATTTGACTATATGGGTATCATCATAAAAAAGAAAAAACTACAGATACCTACAAACAACAAAAGTATTTGATTTTTATTTATTTGTTTAATTAAGTATACAATAATTTTTTATGATATAATTAAAATAGTTTGTACATGATCAATATTAGATTTTAAAAATTTGTTTTTGTAGCATTATTTATGCTACAACTAAAGATATTGAGTATTAAGCACCTTTGTTTCTGAGACACGTGTGACACTCAAATGTATATCTTGTAGGTACATTTATTGTTTATTATTTTATCCTTATTCTGTTTTATTTAGAGACCATTTTTCAATTAATCAAAAAATTTCATATTATAATTATAAGATTAAAAACATTAAAATCTGCTTCTTTGTTTACCCTTTGTTATTAACAAAAAAGGCTGGAATTTGGAATAATGCACATATTTTTTTACACGATTATTATAATTGTGTAAGTTTTTATCACGATTAATTAAATGAACTTAATTTGTATCACGATTTTTATGAACAAGAATAATACATCGTATCCTTAGTAAGGATACCTTACTTATACAGTCAGCGGCAAAAGTATGTCAACAAACTTATTTTTGATTATAAATTT
>LWCA01000919.1:0-15310 GCA_001642005.1 Intoshia linei | reverse complement strand
TAGTAACACCTTTGAAGTTATTAAAAAGAATTTTGAGACAGATACCAAAGATATACCTTCAAACGAGTTGCATGTTTCTTCCTGTACGAGTGATCTTGTTATTACATTAGAAAAAGAAATTGAACCGTACGATATTCCAACTTTAACATTGGATGCAGCTATCAATACCTTTGAAATTGTTAAGAAGAATTGTGAGACAGATACCAAAGGAGTTCCATCTAACGCCTTTAACGTTTCTTCATGTACTGATGATCTTGTCATGACATTAAATAAAGAAGTTGAACCTTATGACATTCCTATTGTAAAAATTAATGCAGCTATGAATACACCTGAAAGATTTAAGAAAAACTTTGAAACTGATACAAAGGGTATTCCATCTAATGAGTTTCATGTTTCTTCTAGCACTGACGATCTCATTACACGAAACGACCAAGGAACTGAAAGTTTTATACCAGAAAAAAGTGAACTTAGTATCAATACTGTAATAATTGAAATTAAACATTGTATGACCGATACTCAAGATATACCATCCAATGCGTGCAATACTTCTGTTTGTACTGAAGATTTAATTTCCAAGAAAGACGTTGGAATCAATCCATGTGATATTGCACCTAAAGTAATGGAAATTGCTATAAACACTTGCAATGTTTTGACAAATGATTGTGAAACTGACACATTAGATATTCCTACAAACTTTCATCACATTGCTTTGAGCACTAAGGATATTATAGTAACAAAAAATCAACATATTATCCCATATCAACCCGTTACATGTGAAATAGGGATGAATACTACACAGATAACATCAAAAGATTCTGAAACAGATACAAATGACATTCCAAGTAGTATTCTAAACAAGACTATTTCTACCGGTGATTTAGTATGCAACATTGATAAATCTACGTCATATGATTTTATTAAGGAAATCTCTGATAAGTGTGTTAGTATATCAATAAACAATATTGATGCATGTACGGATACACGCGATATTCCAATTAATTGTAATAAATCACTATCTACATTAGATTTAATTATGCAAAAGGACAGAATAGTAGATTGTAATATTTTCCCTCCAAACTATAATATCGTTATGAACATTAAAGATAAACACATTCAAACCATTTGCGTAAAACTACAGGACATTTATTGTCAAACCGAAACGATAAAACCTGCATTTACTTTTCAGTCTAATCCAATTGTTGAAATTGTGAGTAGTATAAAAAAACAATTTAATTTATCTGATATCATTGAGTCTTTCCATAATATGTAATTTTTATTTGGACCTGTATATATATTATTTTTTTTAGGGTTGTGGAGTTTATAAAAAAACGAATAAATTGCTTGGTTGATTTTGAAGAAGAAAAAATTAACACCACCCATAGTTTATACTCTATAGTTCACTATTCTATGAAACTGTTGCAAGATTGTTATGTAATTTTTATATAATTATGTTTTTATCCAAGTTTAGATCATTAGAGAACACGCTTATGAACAATATGATCAAACATATAAAGCTCTTTGTAAATTGGAAGATTTGTATGAAAGTATATTTTAATATTATTGATATATTGAAAATAGTTTTATAAGTGAGTTTAGCCGTCAATACGAAATATCACATGGTTAAAGAAGAATGTACTTGTGATGCACATAAATATGTTGATGAACGGTTTGTTTTTATTATTATTATTATATTTAGTTTGTATTATATTTTTTTAGATATAAACACATGATACTTATTGATAATAATTCATATACTAGTAAACCATATTTTTTATTTAGTTTAAAATCATTTTTAGTAATAGAAAATCTTGAAGACACCATTAATGAAGAAAATTAATTACTTGTAAAAAATTTGTATAAAATATTTAATTAAAAATTGAAATAGACTGGCTGTTTAATAATTTTGTAAAATTTGAGTTACATTTGTATTGTTTGTCAAAATTGTTTGAAATTTTTTACGGCGCAAAGGTTTGTCAGCATAAAAAATAAAGAAAAACTAATCTTAAATACCCCTGGCTCATTGTTATGCATCCTTTTCTTTATATTTGGCATACGATTCTTAAAATGTTTGATTGAAATTGAAAAAATATTAATAAAAATTTCATGAATTGTTATCATTCATTCAACTTGTCAACGTATTTTTTCAATAAAGTATTTCACCATATTTAAAATTGTCGGACATGTAATTTAACATTTTTTAAAATCTATTCATTTCTAGGAGATTGGAGGAAATAGATTACGACCCCTTTCTGGTAATACTTGTATAACACCATGTATTTGCAATTTTTACGCTATTAGGCTGATTATTTGAAAAACGGTTCAATAATATTCATTCAATGAATACCAAAGCCTTGTTCGTAGAAATACAGATATTTTTTACTAAACTTTCACTATTCATTTAAGCGATTATAAGATTTTTTGCTACTATTAATATACTACGCATAAGCGTGTCACGTAAATTCGTTGGGATTTATCAAAAAATTTCCAAACTTATTTTAAAAAAGTATACCTGCTGTTTATACTAACGCATTGATCAGCAAAATTTTTTACTGGCAGGTGGTGAGCTAGAAATAAAATCCGGATAATAGATAAGATTAAAACCATTTATAATACAGTATTCTCCACAACTCTAAACTAGCCAATTATTTAAAATATAAAACTAAAAGTTTTAAAAACATTTTTCAAAATTAGTTACGATTTTATGTAGTTAAGTTTTAAATCACGTTGAAATTAAAATGCCTCTAAATCGCAAAAGAGAAGGTTTAATAATGCAGATGGAGAATACATTTATTTAAAAAGGGGAATCTGTATATTACGCTTACAAAAAATTTATTTATATTATATTACATTATATTTACTGATTTACAATTTAATAAACCCATTTTTTAATTTAAATGTAATTTTTAGAAAATATTGAATTAAAAAATAATTAATTAATTTCAGTTGTAAAAATTGATTTTTTTATAAGATACATATTAATAATTATATTTTAATTTTAATTATTTTGTATTAAATTTTACATTTTATTGCCATTTAACCTTTCATTTAAATGTTTTATCTGTTTCTATATTTTTAAATTATCTATCTCGCCAACTTTTTCGAAATCCTAAGAATGGCGAGTTATAGAGAGAATACTGTAATACAAAAAATTAATACTAAAGTGTTTTTTTGACCGAGAAGGCGTCACTTTGTCAGATTGATATTTTTTTTTGCTGTTAACTTGAACATGTATAACTATCAATTGTATTTTTTTAAAATTTTAGTGCTATTTTCATTTTTTAAAAAAATGGTAATTTGGAGTTTTTATCGTGAAAATGCACTTTTTTGATGTTGCCATTCATGATAATGCTTATGATTTTAATAACTATTCCAAAATTTATGTTTTTTTCAATTTTTGGGTTGATTTTATTTAAAATAAAAGGGAAATTGGGTTTAGGACGCTGAAGGACTCAATTTTTGGAAATAAAACTTAGATATAAACATCACCTGCGAAAAACTGTATTATAAATTAGTTTTTTTAAATTATACAACTGTTTAGTTTTAATTTTAATTTTTTAAATAAACTGTAACACACACAGACATCCAATTTTATATAAGTAAAGGAAAGGATATTCATGTATTAAATGACTACATTTTATTATTATTTACATTATTACATTTAGGAAAAATTATATAATACGTTATTGTGCATGCGACGTAAAAAAAACTAAAAAAATCCTTTTTTTTAGAACAAATTTCGCGATTACTTATGAAAAATATCAAACTACCCACTCGTGGGTAAATACCGACAGATTGGGAATCACTGATCTATAAGAACACTTTAATTGAAAGTGAATTTATATATCGTTTCTAATTAAATATTTAATTTATTTCGAATCTAAAATAATTAATTAAGAAACAAAATCTTACGAAATGACACATTTTAAAAAATAGAATTAATTTAATTAAAAATTACTTATTTTAATGTTTGAGGAGTAAATGGAATGTTTATATTCCTAGATCATGAACATGATCAACGACACACTATTTACAAACAAAAAATAAATTACTTACTAAGTACACATAATTAGCGCTTATTAATGAGCCTATAAATTAATTTCTAAATATTATCGTTTCTGGTTGCGGAAAGTTAACGGTTAATAAGGTTTTAGTGATATTTACACTTTACGTATTCTGAAATTCTATATAATATATGAAGTCTAAAGCTGGTAAAACAGCATTGCTGTACCGGTACGGTCGTTGTCGCTGTTTCCAGCATTTCATACAGCCCTGCTTATAAATATATTTTAACAATTATATGCATAATTAATCGTTTTTCGCGATGTTTTTCTATTAACTAGGAAATAAATTACTGGTATATAATATTTAACTACAAAATGAAAGATTCGATTAAATTATACAGAAAAATTGTATTATATTGTAATTCATTTCGATGTACAGGAGAGATAGGTTATGAAAATTAGAATTAAAAGTAGAAAAAATGATTTAATTAACAATGTAAATTAGAAATTTATTTACATACATGTATTGCCATAATTTACGATTATAATTTAAATATAAAATATTCTCAAAAGATTCAAGGGTCATTCCTTGTCTCCAGTCTGTGAGGACGAACTTGGCTTTACTGAAAAATTCTTCATACTTTAAATCAAATTGTATTGAATTGTATAAGTTAATTATATATTTAATTTACTTGCATTAATTAAATTTTTTTCTAATTTTCAATTATTACAATAAATAAATTTCAGAAATAAATTATGGCGTGGCCTGATTATAGGTATACGATTATTAGAAGTGAATAATAAGTTATTATTCATTATTAATAACGTATGATACTTTATAAATTGAATCAATTAGCGTAAATCTTACAAATATAGCATAATTTTGATCATTAATTCATAAAAAAATAGGCAAAATTCAACGCTTCAGTAAAATGGTTAATTAAAAAAGCTGAATTGAATGTATATATTTTAAAATTTCGTATTATTTAATATGTACATCAGAATATATACCCAGGAATATTGAACGATACAATTATCAATACTTTATCATCTGCTGAACCATACATTAGACTTTGTTACATAATTTATAATGAAAGTTTACTTTTTGAACGATTCGAACTCAACAAACCGCACCAAAAAGGTTATTCAATTTTCTAAAATTAATTATTTCATTGTATCAAGAAAGCAACCTTGAAACTTTTGCTAGAATTTGTAGAATCGTTAATGATAATGGAATAGATGAAATCGATTTATACATAAAAGATCAAAATTGGACGTTTGATATCTTTATCAACAATATATCTTTATATCAAGACAATCACACTATTTTTTTAGTAAATTTTACTATTACCCAAATTCTATAATTATCATTTAGAAATGCCACAGTACATTAATAAATTCTTTTATGATGGCATATTCTTACGCCATTTCTCCAATTGAAAAAATTTGTTTCTTTTTAAGGTATAAAAAAATTAAAATTTCATTATTTTTGATTAAATGTGTATTTAAGTTATATTATTTAGTGAAAACAACGAAACTTTTGATTTTAATCAAGTCCTTTCAATTGAAGATGGACTTGTTTTATGGATTAAGACTATTTTACGAAGTGTCTCATTAGTGGTAAATTATATTTTTAGATATAATTAGTTTATATTTTAGTCTTTTAAAAGTATAAAATTGGAAAATGTATCAACTTTGAATGATTTATTTAATAATTTTATTTTAATTGTTTTTATTTTGGAATATTACAGTTGTGAATCTTTTAATTTAGAGCCTACAGGTTGGATTTATTTTATTTATTGAAATTTTAATTTTATTTAAAATTCAGATTTTGAAAATTATGAAAAACTTTTAAGTATTACTCAAAATTTTTGTGATACGATATTACCTAAAAATTGTTTATTTTTGACAATACAAGATATTAGATATAAAGATTTTATTTTTAAATTTAATTTTACTGTTTTTTTGGCTGAACTGTTTTATTGGTTTGAAGCTTGCAAAAATGATGTTAATGTGAATCAATCAATGAACGAAACAACATTGAATGGTAATTTGAATTCGTGTGACATGGTCCTGTAAATCTAAGGGTAGAACGAAATAATGAGGATTTCGTCAGTTTTGTGAAAAAAATTAAATTTTCATGATTTGTGGGATATTTTAGTTCATTTTATTTTTTATTATCATGTCATTATCATCTCTTTAAAAGTTTGAGAAAAGGTAAACTTTTTTTCAATTGTAAATGAGATTTACTCGTTCAGAGCAAAAAATTAACAATTTGATTGATATTAGACTTTATTTCAAAAAATTTACTGGTTCGATCTATAGATAAAATATATCTTGGGGATGTGTCTTTCTTTATATTAATAAGTTTAGTTTCTTTAACAGACAGATTGCTTAATTTGTCTGGGTGTTCACCGATTGTTAACAATGCTGGCTCAATAAACAAAAATGGGTATTTAATATATAAGTTTATAATAGAGAACATTTGTAGAACTCTCGACAATGCCAATTTGGTAGATTCTCTCAATGAAGACAATGACACAAATGCTGAAAATGACAATGTTCAATTTATGGAGTCATTTGAATTTGATTTTCATCATATTAAAAATGGTAATTATATAATGTTTCAATGGGTACAAGACTAGGGAACATCTCCTTATGCCAGGTATTATTAAACTGGGATACGCGCAGCTAGGGTATGTTTGAAAAAATGAGTAATGACATATAACCACATTTCCGTGGGTTTGGTATGATCATCCTGCTTTATACTATTTCAAAATACTAAAATTTCAAGGTGACTTTATTCTGGACTGAATTTAACCCTATTGTCATAGCTATCTGACCTTTGTCAATGATAAATATTAAATAATTTAGGTCAACACGAAAATAATCACGATAAACCAATTTCTCAAGATAGTGCAGAAGAAAAAAGTGATAATTCAATGACTGAACAAATAAAATTCAGTTCAAGTAAATCTGAACCTTTTGATAATGTCTTTGAAAAATCAGAAAGTAAACATTCGATTAGAGTAAACAATAGTTTAAATTTGAATTTAAATAAACAAGAAATTGAAAAGTTACTGACTAAAAACGAAAATTTACAAATCAGCGATAAATCGGTATTCAAACCAACTTTTCTAAAGCTAAACCAAAAGGAAAAAAGTAAAACATTTGATAAATCAAAAATATCTTTAACTTGGACAGGCGGTACTTGTGATTTAGTTAGAAAAGTTTCAGATTTATCAGTCAAAGGAAAGTGTAATTACACTGAAAAAAGTAACAACAATTATAAAAATAAATTTGATAGCGATTCTTTGGACGGTGATTTTAACGTACATACTTGGCCGTGCAATTTTAAATCGAGTAAGATAAAAAACAATAGAATTTTATCAAAATATTTTGATAGAAAATTTGAATTTCTTATAAATTTTGATTCTATTGATTATTCTGAAATTTCTAGTCAGTCAGATAATACACCTATGGATAGAAAAATGTATAATGAAAAAAATTTGAAAATTCATAAACGTAAACCACGAGGTGAAATTAAAAAAAAAAGTGAAAAAATGTATATAGAACCTATAACTACAGATATATTGAATAATGAGACTGTTCAAGGTTGTAGTTGGAAAGATTTTTTTCAAATATTTTGTAAAAACCAATATATTTATCGAAAATCTAAAAATGAAGAAATTAAAAAACTTATAGAAATTGACAGCGAATTGTTTCTGCAACGTAAAAAAATTGAAGTTGAATTGGCCAAAGAAATTTTAAAAGTTGATAGAAATGAATTAAAAAATGTCAATAAATTTGAAAAGTTGACTTTTTCAATGGATGAGAGATATGGAGAAGTTAAAAGACCAGTTTCAATGTTTATTGAAATAGATAAAAATAAAGCAAAAGAATTAAATCCCAGATTAAAATATTCTTCAATAAAGAAAAAAAATATATATTCAACAAGTAAACAAATAGATGATGCTCCAGTACCTAAAACCACTAACTATAGCTCTAATGATAACTATGAAAAAAGAATTAACTATACCAAACAATTTGACAAAATGAAAATAGAGTCTAATCACAATGCTAATGGTGATATTCAACCAGATTCACGCATTGGAACTAATTCTGAAATGACCAGAACCGATACATTTCATATTGACCGAAAAATTAAATATATAGATATTGATGAGAGTGTGGATTATACTCCTCCAGATGTAAACTTTTTTTCACAGTTGTGTGGTGGTGGTGGTGAGGTTGATACTCCTACTTTTGATTCTGATTATGTCAGTAGGAATTCTAATCAAACTGTAATTTTATTAATTTTTATCCAATTAATAGTATTATAATGCGTTATGTACTGTATTAAGATGTACATGTATGTATCTGTATCTGTATTTTCTTTACTGCATAATAATCTTTTACGTATCTCATTCGTCATTTCCGCTTTAATTAATAGTTCATTTTATATATTGATGTGTCTTTCGTAACAAATTAACATTTTTCCGTTGAATCGATGTTTTAGATTTTTTATTTTAAATTTGTCAAATCAACTCAATAATTAGATATAAAGTTAAGCATTGAAGATACTTGGCTTTCCTTTAGGTAACAAATATTTATATACATAAATTGCGCTGGAATTCCGTCAAGCCTTTGATATTAAACCTGGTTTTGAATTTGATATTAGGATTTTGATTAAATAAATAAACTTCAATTAAGAATGACAATTCACTATAATGATTTATTTTCATGTAAGGGTTTTTCCATTTGTTTGAATCGTCAGAGGAATAAAATACTATATACAAATTAGTACTATTCTGAGCATTTTTGAAACTTTGCATTTTATAACATTCTTTTGTAGAGATTTTTGACGCTTCCAGCGTCTAATATAATTGAATATAATCACACACAACATAACGTAAGTTTCCATACTATGTATTTTATATATACCAGTGTTTATCAACTTTTTTTCCGTAAGGCGCACAATGAAATTATCGAAATAATAAAAATGTCATATCTGTTAGGTGCTTAGTGAAAATCTTTACTGTAGTTATAAAATAAATTTTTGGAATGAAAAGCTGCAAATTTTGGGAAAAAATAAAAAAATCTAATGTAATTGACCTTTTATAAAATGGTATATAGTATATAGTGGTTCTTAAAATTTAAATTTGGATGACACTTATTTAACTTAAATTACCTTCATTATTTATGAATTTATTACAACTAAACTATAATCCGTCACGTACGCATTTATTTTATGCTGACTTTTATTATGTTTTAGTCTAATGCAAGACACATCAAGAGAAGAAGCGATGTTGATCGTAAATCATTGGCAATTACAAAGTAAGTATTTCTGAATAACATTATTTTTAATTAATAAACACATACCTGTAATTTGTTGATTATAAGTTATATTAATAATATAACATTAAAATTTTGATAAATTTATCAATTAATATTTTTTAAATAAACATTTTGGATCAATTAATTTTGAAAAAAATCCACTTTTATTAACCATTTTTTCAAAAGAGTATAATACTAATAAAAAAGGTTGAGAACGACTGTGAATGATGAATAATATAAAGTAGAGTATATTTATTATTATTATTATATCAAGCGTCGCAATTTTTACATTTATTTTTTAGTGCTCCGCGAACATAAAAAGTTTGGGGAAGACTGGTTAGATTTTTAAATTTTTTATCGATTGCCCCTAATAATTATGGACTACTCATCTAATTTCCAATTCTTTATTTATTAGTGATGGGAAAAAGACGTGGAGAACCAATAAGAGAGGTAGAATTAGTTGAAAATGATAGACCCTTACAAATTGAAAAAAATTTTGGTTCCTCTAATCCAGCGGTTGTCAACTTTTTTTCGCGTTACTCTGGTGTGGTTAAATTGTATTGTATGTTTAATTCAAATTTTATAATAAATTCATTGTCTGCACAGTTTTACTTGAAGTCTTCAAACAATGTTGAATATAAATTACAATTATAATGGTTATTTAAAATATAAATATTATAATATACCAAATTTAGTCCCGCGTCTCATAAGTTCAAAATTTTTTACCGCCCGCCTTAGGAATCACTGATTTAAAGTCTTTTATACTAAAGTGTCTTATTGTGATTTTGTATGCGCAGTATGTGAGAGGGTTGACACTGTGTGCTCCGATATAATGTTAATTTAAAAAAAATTATGTTTGATCTGTAATCATTATCATGGACTAAAAAATTTCCATCAATTACCGGTCCGTGGATGTGAAAGAACCCAGCTATAGATTATCATTTACTACGAAAAAATTAACAATATTTTCTTAAACGTTATTTACATAAAAACATTTTTATGAAATTCCGAAATAAACAAATTATTAATTATTCGTAATTATGTTTTAATATATTTTAGACTCGATGACGATCAAAATCGTCGTTTAACGTTCAATACACCTAATTCTCGGAGGAGAAATGTAAAAAGCGTTGTTGGTCAACAAACAAAATCAGGATTAAATTTTCAGTGTAACACTATAAACAGACATTCAAAAATTTTCAATGATATAAACTCAAAATTAGGTATATTTAAATTTTGATTAATTGTAGTTGATTTTTTATTTTAGTTGATAAAACACGTGAAAATTCTGATGGTTTAATTTATTTCAAAATAATTTTTAAATTAAACTGTAGTTTCAACTCAATATAAAGGATTGTTCAAAAAAAGTTCTACTCGAAGTAATCGAAACATTATTATTAACGCCATCATTCATAATGTTTTACCTGGTGGTGTTAATCTTAAAACTAGGAATTTGGTTTTATCGGTAATTTTATTTTATTTTCAAACTAATACATTTTATTTATAGGCTATAGAAAATAGTGATGCTGAACAATTTATAATTTTGTTTGGAAACAGTAGACTCCAATATAGAGCAATTTATGCTGTTGATGAATCGGAAGATTGTCTAGTAAAAATTATTGGATTGATCAATACGCCCCAAATCATCCGAGAAAACATGCATGATAAATTTTACAAGTATGTTTATCAATATTTTTACATACAGTAGTGTAAATCAGGGGTCGGCAACCAGTGGCCCACATAATCATTTTGGTGGCCTTTTGAGTAAATACGTATGTACATTATTTTTCAAGTTTCAAACACAAATTTAAACATTTTCTGCTATAATTGGCTCATTATAATCAGTTTAATACTGAATTTTCACATCACCCTGGATTTTATATTTTTGAGTATATTAGAACCGTTTCACTTCAGGCTGAAGAGTGTCATGTGTAAATTTTCAAAAACTGGACCCATATAATTTTTTGGTATAAAAATGGCACACAAGATGCAAAAGGTTGGCAACCCCTGGTGTAAATAAAGAGTGTAGTTTACATTTAAATAATTTAAATGATCAAAATTATGTATTGTTGTAGTTATAAATGATTTATTGGCATAGCATGAACTTTGTGCTACAATACTTGTTTTTTCTTTTTACGGTTAACACCAGGCCTTCGTATGAGAAAAAAATAAAAAAGATACATGCATAATAGCATGTCACATGTATACAAGAATCAATGGCGATTAGTTCGCAATGCGCATCTACAAATTTTGGTTCCGCAATTTTTTTTTGGTGTTTGGCCCATAGGTGGAAAATAGAGCCCGCCGATGATCAATATAATGCGGATATGTATAAATATACATTTTATTTATTTTAGATTCAATTCTGGTTCCAAACTATTTTCATATATAGAGTCCAATAAACATTTATCCGTATCATTAGACGGCCTAATTATCAAAAAAGAATATTACAAAGCTAATAAAAGATGAATTTTATATAATTTTTGTAAAGTATTAAAATATTAAATTTATTCCTGACATTTCATATTTTCATTTTCGTAAATTTTTTTCAAGTTTTCTGGTACATAAATATGCAGAGTTAACTAGTTTATTTGAATAATTATATATTCTATCAATTACCAATAATTTACTAGACAATTTTTGCTTTGTGTAAAGTAATTGCCATCCAATTATTCCAAAAAAAATAAAACTAGTATCAATATATTCATTGATTGTATCTGAAATGTAGTAAAATTTAAACAATTGGTCAATTAAAAATATTTTTTGACTAAAATGTGAAAGAATTAAACAAACTTGACCCAACTTTCCCAATGATTCAATTATAAATATTTTATATTTTTCATTGAATATTTCGTAATGAGTCTTTTTGATTTTTTCTAAATTTTAATTTTATATTAAATTTCAAGTTACCTGATATTATGGAATGAATATACTCTGGTTCATTAAAAACTAATCTTTTTAATTGTTTGATTGAATTAATTTTTATTCTCCCTCGAACGTTACAATTGTCTATTACAATATTTAAATTTTAAACCAAATTAAAATTAAATAACTTGAATCTTGCCACCATTCTAAACAAAATCCATTTGATCTGATATAGAACCGTTTAATATCGGTATCCAATGTTAAGCCATGAGTCTAGTATTTTATATTTTTGACAATTTAATTATATCATATTCATACATGTATATGTCGTATAGAATGTGTACAACTGTGAAATGTACACATTTCATGGATAAGTAGTACAGTATACAGTACAGATTAACGTAATGAGGCAGGATATATTATTAAGATTAAAAATAATTAATTCAATTTATTAAATATAAAATTTATAACTGGAAACACGATATTTGACACAGAAATCAATAATAACTAATCAATTATTATGTTTTCTAAAAATCTTGAAAGTTGGGTTCAAAAAAAATCGTAATTAAATGAAAGTTTTACAAATACAAATCAATTTAAAAATAAACATCAGTTACTGAATTGGTAAATTGGTTGTTTTCAAAGCATCAATTATGTATCTAACTATGAATTGGTGTCTAAGACACATTCTTAGTCAAATACATTCTACGACTTGCCCGTGGAATGTGTACATTTTACAGTTGTACACATTCTATGCAACATATATTTAAATATTACTTGACACCAATTTAACAAGTCCGATTCACCGATATAATCATTCACAACAAACTTTACGGTTGGCTCATTAGTACATTTTTCTAATATGACAAGAAATGAGTAAAATAATTAAATATTATAATTTATAATGTATTAATTATAATTATGTATTACTTTTTAATCTTTCTTTTAAAATTCGTACATTATCCAAAAGCATAATTTCAATTAATTTATATATTCATTTTACATTCACCAAATTTATATTTTTGATTGGAAACAAATATAAATAAATATTTAAAAAAATTTTCTACTCATGTATAATTAATTTGATTTATGATTATCAATTTATTAACTGTCTAAAAAATTTAATTTAATTATTAATCATGAAAAACATAAAAAAACTATTAAAAAAAACATACACTGTATAATATACAGCAGTGATTTCCAACCTGTGAGTATTTACCCAGGAGTGGCTAATTTTATATTTTTCATGGGTAATGGCGAAATTTGTTCTAAAAAAAAAATTTTTTTATTTTTTTGTATCGCATAATAATTGCATGTTATAATTTTTCCTAAATGATATGATAATGTTAAATAATAATAAATAAACATCCTTTACTTACATCAATAAAATTTAATGTCTATGTGGGTGTTACAATTTATTTAAAAAATTAACAGTGGCAGAATAAAAAATTACTGTTGATACAGTTGTGTCCAGCTAACACACACAAAAAATTTCAATCAGAAAAAGTGACGCCTTCACGGTCAAAAACACTTTATTATTAATTTTTTTTTATTTGGAAACTATTTTATTATTATCAAAAAAGTAATATTTTGATTATACGTGAAAAAAATTATAAATAGTTTTTATCTTATCTTAAGCTAACATGTCGCCACTCGTGACATCCCAGGAAGCTATAAACCCAAATTCTAAGTCAGTTTTTTTCTGGCACAACGATTAAGATATATTTCATTCTCACAAATGTGCATCTTTACCACCAAAAACAAAATTACTCCGTTTTTGAAAAATAAAAATATACTTCCTACAATTTGAAAAAAAAATCAGGAATTAGTTAACAATAATGTAAAATTAGTTTTTTAAAAATTTTAATTAAATTATTTAAAAATCTACTAAATTCTTTGTCATATAATTTAGTATTGTTTGTATTAAATATTATACTAGCTTTAAAAAATTACATGGTTCTTATTCTTAAAACCTGACTATCCAATATGCATTTAAAAAAATATTGTGGGTAATATCAAAATAAGTACTATAATATGAGTAATGTAGTAAAAAAGGTTGAAAAACACTGTTATAATAAATGAATTATTAAAAATATCAAACATTACTACCGAGATGTGTTAGTAAAAAGGATGATATATGACATTAAAACCGGTGTAAATTTACGAAAAATCAACCTGGTGGATTGTTTTGATATCTTTAACACAGTGTGGATAAAACATGTTAAGATAGAAACAATTAAAAATTGCTTCATTGAGGCTGGATTTAATTTTAGTGATAATTGTAATAAACTAACTGAATTGACATAACTTGATATAAATTATGAAGAAAATATTTCATCAATGATGATAAATGATAGTGAAATCATTGATTCTATTAATTTCGAGTCTACATTAACTAAAGAAGAAATTGAAGATCAACCTCCAGCGACCAAAAAACAAAAAGAAGATGCAGTTAATCTTATATATCGAGAATTAAATCGTATCGGTGTTCCATATTCCATATATAATGGATGAAATTCGATGTAACATAATTATATCGATATTAGTAAAATGACTTGCATTATGTCGAGATGAATGGAATTAAATTGAAACTTTACGAATTAAATTTATTTATATACATGATGATAATGATAACCAATATAGATGACATAGTTTCTACTATTTTGAAATTAAACGAGTTATTTCATTATCAATGAGTTGTATATTATAAATATTTGGAATTAATGCGAATTTAATTAAAAAAACAATAGAAAGAATGAGAATTCCATTTTTGGAACTTTTGTCCGAAAAATAATGAAGTAACAAGAAACGACCACAAAAACTTGATGGAAATTTCCCATTTATAGGACTGGCCGTAGATAGCACTTCTCTAAAGATGTTTAGGTATTATACTATTAATTTTACTTATCTTATTGACATTTCAGACTACACGGGGTAGAATTAAATGCCAAAAAGATGTACGATGGTAAGAATAATATGAATGCTTTGAAAAAAGAGGTAGCTGTAATGACCACTCTACCTCACAATGCGTTATTTTCTCAAGATGTTTTTTGGGGTAGTGAACATGACTATTCAGCATTTAAAAGAAATTTTAAAAGTTATCTTGG
>LWCA01000971.1:0-14239 GCA_001642005.1 Intoshia linei | reverse complement strand
TATATGAATACTAAAATGCTTTTTTGACCGTGAAGTCGTCATTTATTCGGATTGAAATTTTTTAAAATTCTAGGGCTGTTTTCAAAAAAAAAGGAAGGGAATTTGGGGTTTTGGCCATGAAGATATAATTTTTTTAAATTTAAATTTATGGTAATGTATATGATTTTAAAATCCATATCAGCTTAAATATTTTTTTAAATTCTCCAACTAGTTTGATTTTCAAAAAGAGGGAAAACTGGCGTTTTTGACCCGTAAGATGTGATAAATTTTTTTTAAAAATAGATGTATACTGGTTCACTTAGATATAACAAAAGTGTCGGTGAGTTGGGTCGGTCGAAATTTTGTTGGACAGTGTTGTACATAGTATAATGTACATTATATAGTATAATATACTTGTAGGTTCTGGTTAACATCTAACGGACGTACAATAAGTGCGGAGCAATGGAAATATTGTGAAAAAATATTACAAGTACCAAAGAGTGCTTTATTTTTGAAATGCTTTTATGAAAAGATTCGAAAATTTCAGTCCTACGATGTAATAGATTCAGAAAATTTGAAACGTTTAATTCAAAATCCAAAAATATCTACAATAATAAAGCAATTATTTGAAGAACTCCAAGAAAAACATGGAGAATATTTAGTTATCGCGGCGTTATCCTATATTACTTTATCTAGACATGGACTAAGTGAAACTGAATTGGAAGATATAATGTCGTTAGATGATCAGTTACTGAATAATGTCTACCAGTTCCACATACCACCCGTAAGAAGAATTCCAGGTGTGCTTTCGAAACGCATTTTTTATGATTTAAAAGAATATATAACTGAACGAGAAGCTGACAATGTAAAAGTAATAAATTGGACACATATGCAATTTCGTTCGACAATATTGAGCACCTTTGCAAAAAATATCACTCGTAGAGAAGGGTTTCACAAAAACATGGCAGATTATTTTACTGGCGTTTGGGCTGGATTAGAAAAACCTTTCAGGTACACACCCGAACAAATTCAAAGATTCGAACTAGTAGATAAAGACTATAAAGCGTACCGAACTGTACCAGATCAACCAAATTGCTATATTAAAAGTTTCAAATCAAATATTTTTTCAGAATCTGCGACTGATATTAAAGAAGCTAAACCCAATTTCAAAGAAAATTCTAAAAATAAACCTAGATTTAATCTGAGGAAATTATCTGAATTATCAATGCACCTTTTAGGCAGCAAAAATTATTCAAATTTAGATGAATTGGTTATATTTAATTTACCATTTTTATTTTCTAAACTTATTGCAGTTTCTCTTGGTTCGCTCATATTAGATTTAAATGAAATTATAATGAGAGAAAGTATAGACAAAAACCCGGAAAAGGTTGTAAATATAAAATCCATCATTTGTTTAAAAAATGCTTTACAGCTTTCTTCTTATGCTCTTTCAGTCAATTCCTTTGATATTGTTCCACATTTGACCGGTAGACTGTTACCTTATTATTTTGATGATGATAATATGAGATATCTCATTGAACAATGTGATTCAGTTATTGGTGTCTCCATTAATGCTTTAGTACCAATTTATCAATATTTGAATAGCCCTGGAGGACCAATACAATATTCTTTTGATCAGCACAAATTTTGTCCAAGTGGTATTTATGTCATTAACAATACACAACATGATTATCAATTTTCTCATTTGATTACAGGTTTGTTTTAAAATAAAAATATTCCTCAATTCACGCCGTGAAACTACACTAAAGTATTATCTAAATATTAGTACATATAATCACATTTTTGTATTATTATTATTCGCGCCATATTCATATTTTTGACACATGTAATATTTAATCCATTGCCGTAACTACTATCACAATTATTAAGGTTTTGGTATTATTGTGATTCGCGCCATATTAATATTTTTTACACAGGTAATATTTAATCAATTTCCATAATTAATATCGCAATTTGTAAGAATTTTTTGGTATTATTTTGATTGGCATTAAATTAATATTTTTGACACAAGTAATATTTAATCCATCACCGTAACTACTATCACAATATTAAGGTTTTGGTATTATTTTTATTCGACCATATCAATATTTTTTACACAGGTAATATTTAATCAATTTCAATAATTACTATCGGAATATGTAAGATATTTATTGGCGCGATTTTTGGTACAGTTAACATTTGATGAATTGTTTCAATTGAGTTGAAAATTTTTTAATTATGCAGTTATAACCTGCAGTTTTGCACAACTCATATAATCTTTGCAAAAATTCAAATAATCGTAAATTTTACAAAAATATATTGTTTATTTTAGTATCAGACATAATGTACGTTTATGATTTACTGACTGGAGAAGTATTGCGAGAAGTTCCATTCAACATAAAACCAAGTATAGTAGAGAATGTAATATGCCAACCAAACGAAAATTATCTATTTTCTTATTCAAATTTTAATCATTTAATAGTGACGAATTTAAAAACATATCGAAACGAGTATTTGGCCTATGAAATAGCGAATGAATCTATAAAAGGTTCGGTAATGAATAATGACGTGATAGTAGTATGGTCTTACACTCAATGGACTATATACGAAATTAAAAACGATTTTAAAATAGTGCTAAACGGCAACATTGATACTAGCAAGCATGCTGCAATTTTAGAAATAATTTTGCATTCCAAAGATGGGTTAATATATTCAAGTATAGCTTGTTTAGATTATATCGATTTCCAAGATAATTACGAAAAGATGGCAGCTCATTGTATAAACTCATATGCGCATCAAGTGCATTTTATAAGTCTGTATAGCATAATAAATGAAAATGGACGTAGTAGTCAATCGAGTAATTTTTTTTCCATCAAATCTGAAGATTGCAAATCAGAAAGTTCAGAAAATTATGACAATAATTCTTTGATAATTTTAAATAATTATTGTTTATCAATAGTTTCATCATCTAACAATATTTTTCATTTGATAATATTTTGCTGTTATAAAGATAGTAATCACGATATATTTACTACAAGTTACTTTATAAAACCAAAAAATTATAGTTTTGGTAAAAGACGCAAACTTTATGAAAATGATGAACCAATTTTAGCTATGAAATTGTCGCAAGAAAAAAATTTACTTGTATGTTCAATGGAGTGCTGTTTTTATATTTTTTCCGTTTTTAACGCGGAAAGTATTCATAACGAAATTCTCATTACATTATTATTGTGTTGCAAGTTACCGACAAATATACGTAATATAAAAAACCGTAAACTCATTAAAAACATTGGTTTCAACTTGACTTATCATTATTTTATAGCCAATTATAAAAATATTGTCTATGTATGGAAAATTTACAAGTTTGTCAAAGTTGTTTTGTCTAAATCTAAAAAAATAACGGAAAAGTCCGTGGACGGTTATAAATCTCACTACGAACAATCCATTTCTTCTAGATTTTCTAATCATACAAAGAGTTCTGAAAAAATGAAATCTCGGGAACCTTGTTTAATTTTAAATTACCATCATGGTTGGATTACTAAACTTATTATGGCCCATTTTACTTCGGATTTAATGTCAATGGATAAATTTGTAACAGTCTCTTACGACAATTCTGTTAAAGTATGGAATTTGGACAGTATTTTTGATAGAATACCCGAAGTATCACAAATGAGTGATGTTATTCAGTCGATATATGTACCTCGCAATTTAATAGATTGTAAAAATATGGAATTCTACAATACTGAAAATAAAAACTCTGAAATATTTGCTTTTACACATACTAAACGCACTATAGCCATGTGGGATTTACGCAATGGTGACATTATAAGAAAATTTATTCCTACCGTTTCCAGATTAGACGAAACAAATTTTGTTACAATTAGAAATATTAGCGTATCGTTTAATAGTAAAATTATATTGAGTGCAGAAAAAAATGCAATTAGTTTATGGAATACGATTTCAGGTAAATGTTTAAATAAAACTGAAATTTATCAGGTTGAGCAAGCCATTATGATGGAATCCACCAAGTTATTGGCTTGCATAGTCTTTCACGGCAAAAATACGACATTACGTTTACATGATAAAAATATCGTATCTAGAACAACTACCTACATGAGCGACATCTCTCAAGATTCCTTACAAATTAAAGAAATGTCATTTACTTGTTATTGTATTGAAAGAGAATCATATTACAACCCAAATAAAATGGCAAAATCAATAAATAAAAGCGGATTGAAATATAGCGTAGGTGGTGCTGCAGATAAACTATCCAAAAAATATTATGATGGAACAGAAACCAATTGTAAAATCGTTACAAATATTGTTTATTCAGTAGATTTCTATGTAAAACGATTTAAGAACGCATTATTGATAAACAACAGCATGTACATAATTTTATCCGTCTTTCAAGATGACACAGAAGCGATGCATCTCTATCACGCTTCAACAGCCAGTCATTTGAAAACTATAAAATTACCAAACTTTTCCAGATACAGACTTGTATCAATAGAATCGAGAAAATTACAAGTAGGTGTCATTGATGAAACCAATGCTATTGACACAAGATATAGTCAAATTTGGGATGTTGTTAAAGGAATATTAATTGCTGATAAGATTGAAAATTGGAATGGAAACTGTAGTCCCAATGGAAAATATTTTGTTATTGCTCCAATCTCGGGTGGATTAAAGTTGGTACAATTACAAAAAAAACACAAAAAAACGAAAAAGATGAGTACCAAAAGTATGGATTCATTATTAGGAAAAGAATCTATACAAACACCAATTTTAGAGGTGAACAATAATTCAACACTAATCATTATTGAACCTTGTTTAGCAGGGTTTCACAAAAATGTAACTCTTTTTGTCAATCAAGGCAAAAATATTTGTTATTACAATTTTACAACTAAAAAACTTTCTGTTTACCGGATTCATGATTTAAAGTGTATTGGATCGTTGGTTTTTAGAAGTAAAGTCAAAGATATTAAACGCATCAGTAACTCTGAAAATTGTAATGGAATCGTCATTGCCTTTGAAAATAGACTGGCTGCAATGCTCGTCTGCAATAATGAATTAAATTGGTCAGAGACCATCAATACTCATGTTGATTATCAATATTTTCGTAATAAAGAAGACATTTCCAGTGATAATTCTAGTTTCGTAAACAAAATATCTTGTCTACCATCTAGAAAATTAAAAAACACGAAAATTGTTATAAATAAAAATATTAAATGATATAAATCAGTGACACCGAAAGTGCCGGCGAATTTTTAATCTGGGCATTAATCAAAGAGTTTGGTGATTAATTCTGCAGAATTATTTATTGAATACATTTGAAATTTTTATGGTTATGATATTAGTGGGCGTTTAGAATTAAATGAGGATATGGACCAGGTTGCTTGGTTACTAGATTTATTTACATACCAAATATCAGTATTGTTAATTTGAAAAAATAATATTCTTTGAATGGTAGTAACATTTCAATTTTATCAAAGTTTTCAGTGAAAGTTTTAACAGTAATAAATAATTTAGTTAATATTTGAATATTAAATAAATAAAATGGGTGCAGGTGTTTTGTCTATATCAAGTTATATTTAATTTCATAAACAAACAAAAAAATTACAATTTATATTACAATGAATGATTACATACCAAAAAGTCCTTCTTTTATATCTAATACTGCAAAAATAGTAATTTAAATTTGATTAAATTATAAAAATCATTAATTGATTGACTTGTGTATAATGGACGCGGTTCGCAGACCGCATGCTACACTTGAACAAATATTAACCTACAACATTACCGACTAATGACCTGTATTTTTAATCATTTTAACTTAATTTACTAGTGATATTTTTATTGATCACACAAGTCTTATGAGATAAATGATGAACATCATGATTCGATATATTGGTTTATTTTTTAATCAATACCAAAAAAAATAATCCTGGAAATTATAAATTTTAAAAAATTTATATTTTCCTAATCCTCATGTGTCGCTCATCAACATTTAGTTATATAATTGAATTAATTTAAAGTAAATTTCAATGAATAAACTGTATTTATAAAGGTATGCGGTGCATTGTATTTCATTGGATCTTGTGTTACGTCTGAAGCATTTGGATTCGGATTATTCAACTCATTGTTAACGATATGTCTTTCTCTAGTTGTGGTGTATATATATTACAAAGGTGTTTCACTTCCTGGTCCAGCAGATATGCGAAAATATATGGTAATATTCACAATTAAATATTTTAACATATGCTTAAATGATAAATTTAGGATTTAATTTGCAATACATTAATATTTTTTTTTGTCACGATTGATGTTGCAATACAATTTAAAGCAGGACATAATTCCATTGGAGCAGGGGTAAAAAATTTATTTTACTTATATATTTTTTAAGGTTTTTGGATTAAGTGTTGTGGTGTCAACTTTAGCAACAATCGTCTTAATATTCATCAGGCCATTCAATTCGGAATCATACAAAGTTAATGAGGTTGCAGCTCCACCTGGAATACCTTAAAATTTATTAAATCTTTTGCATCCCTTTTATTATAATTTAATGGAAGATTTAAACTACAATACATAATATGTACTACATATATACACTGTATATTATACAGTTTGTATTAATATTTATATTAAAATTTTTAGTTTTAATTTCTTTTCAAATCCGTCAGAGATTTATTCATTTCTCTGCAAATAATTCTGCGGGTAGGAGTTCATTCTTAGTGTTAAGTCATTCTTGTTATCAAAAATAAGTGTATAGTCAGCTAGTATGCAATTAACGTAGTCCTTAGTAGTAGTAGATTAACGTAATTTCATTCAAAGGTAAATTTTATAAATTCTTTACATCAAATATAAGTTCATTTACCACTCGAATTTATTTATAGCGTTTAATTTAATATTTTATCGTTTACTTAACAAATTAAAAAATAGACATAATATAGATATCATTTTTGTTAATGCTCAATTTGGAAAAATGATACCCCATTATACAAAAAATTTGTCTAGCCCCGAAGAGCGGTCTCGGGTACGGTAGGTTCGGCACTAGTAGGCAGTTCAAAGGACAAACCCATAAACATGTTATGTGTTTTAAACACTTTAAATAATGTAAAATAAATTTTTTATACCTCATTAAGTCAAAGTAATAAATCCGTCAAAATTTGCTGTTTCAAATGTAGAGGCAATTTGTTCGTGATAGAACAGGATAAATAATAATGCAAAGGTTGTACAACTAAATGATATTAAGATACAGTGTTTTTATAATTTTTTTGCACTATACTGTAACTTTAATATAAGTAAATGACGTGGACTACACATTCAATTAAAAACTTTATATGATTTTATAAAACAGCAATAGTAAATATTAACATGTGCATGTTAGTATTTTATATACATTTTAAAATGGGTAAGGTTTTAATATTAACGATTACTGTAATTTTGTGCCATATTAACACAATCATGATAAATTATAACAACGAAATTGAATATGATGCGGGAATATTAAATTATTTTGCAATTCGTGAAAATAACGATTTCATCAATATACAATGTATATTGCATGTATTAACTTCAGATTTTAATGATTTGATATTATTTTTTGAATAAACATCACCCATTGTATCAAAACTGAAAATAAACATTTTTGGAATATTTGAGAAAATAATTGAAAGAAGAATCATCCAGGTGGATGATATTATTAGGGGGTACGAAGATTAAAAGTATACTCTTAAAAAATGAAATCTTTCCTTTATTAAGAGATATAATTAATATATGTATGTATAATGTATATAATTATGTACGGATATGATATATACTATTATAAGGTAATAGCAGATTTACAAACTAATCAATGGGTTAATTCTAATTTGTTTTTAATCGATATATATTAGGGTGTCCCAAAAAGACAATTTTTTTAAAAGATCGAAAAGTATATTTCAGTATTGTAATCATTGGTGATTCTAAGAGAGTATCCCGAATATTATCGCACAATTTAGCATTTTAACTATTCGACGAAGGTTTATTTTTTATGGAAACTTTTGAATTTTTTATTTTTCCATAATCTGATTATTTGTGCTAACTAATATGCCTTTTACATACACAAAACTAAACCAATTTTGATTGTTTTATCTACATGGTACATATATAAGCATGCTCTAAAATTAAAAAAAATGGTTGAATATAAAACATTTTAAAATTATTATAAAATATATAATATTTTATTTTACGTTGTAGAGTTTTTTGAAATTTTTTACATTTAATGTTACATTTAATATATAATACTAGGTTGACTGATAAAATGAGAATTTGAAATTTAAAAATTGCGAATGAATGAATTATATAGATTTTTACAAATATTTATTTATTGGAAATGTGTAGACGTTTAATACACATTTTTTTTAAAATTGTAGGATCTATATTTATAATTTAAATTTTTATTTTAATCGAAATATTTGAAAAATATATTAAAAATTATTTTTCACCGGGAATGTGTAGATTTCTGAGGTTGAAATTTTGTATTTATATTAACTGGAATAAGCTCTATCAGAATAATCTTTTTTTTAATTTTCAGACCGTTAATTATGTCACATTTTTTGTTTTAATAAAATATTTCGGAAAAAAAATATATGAATACTAAAATAATTTTTTGATTGTTAATGCGTCACTTATTCAGATTAAAATTTTTTGTTTGTGTTAACATGATACAACTGTACCACCTGTAAATTTTTCCAAATTCTAGGACTTTTTTCAAAAAAAGGACAATTGGTCTTTTTGACACGTAAGATGTGAGTTTGAGAGGTTGAAATTTATTTTGCTAACACCCCCGGAAAAAACTGTAATTGAAATGTGGACTTTATAAAATTATAAGACCGGTAGTTATTGAAATAAACGGTAACACACATATAAACAAATATTTCATAGTATATTATATAAGTAAGGATACTAACTTTTTAACATTTTTAAATTTGAACGAAAAAAATATAGGGTAACTGCGTCAACACTAACATATTGGCAAAGATAGAAATAAGATAAAATATGCGATAATTTAGAAATGTTAAAAATTATAAATATGGCAGTGTGTCAATGTGAGACCAAAAATAAAGATATCTGTGGCATGCACTGTATGTCATAAAGTATACCGTAATATGTTATTTAGATGTCGTCATTATTGGCTAAATTTGTATGTTTTGGATCGGTGATATCAATCTACTTGGAAGAATTAAATGAAACTATAACACCTCTAACGAATTCTGTTAAAATTACAAATAAATCATGAGTATAAATAAACATTATTTTTTTGATAACTTAAATTTTTTTAAAATTCCAAATACTATGCAAAACATCAAATCTACACACAGAAATATATTATTATTTTCCAAATATAATTTTTTGTTTAAATTTTGATCAATTAAATAAACCGCATTTCTAAAAAATGAATATACCAAAACCATTAAAAATAATATACTCATCATGTGCCGTATTACCACAAAAGTATTTTTAGCCTTTTCAATCTATTCTTTAAATTCCGTCACTAAAGAATGAATAGCATCAATATTTGTAAAGTTTATTGAACAATAAAAATATTTGAAAAATGAGAAATGGGTTTAAATTAGATAGTAATGAAAAAAATTTCGATGAATCTGACAAAATATATACAAAATACTTCCATAAAGAGCAGATAAAAATAGAGTAAAAAAACAATAAAAATTGACAGTCTTCAAATTTTAGAAAGTTAGAAAATATGAAACGGGATATAAAGAAACAATTTACGCATAAACAAATTGATCCAATAAACGGTTCATCATCTGATATATTGCCCCATTACACTATGACAAACCATTCACGCGGCGTTGCAATAATAATAAATAATCAGTTTTTCGAAAAACATTTAGGTAAATGTAATTTTAATTTAACCAAAATAAAATAAAAATGTATAGATTTATCTGAGCGTTCTGGAACCCAAATTGATCAAGAAAATTTGATAACAATTTTTGAAAAATTAAATTTTTCAATTATAGTGAAAAATAATTACCAATGTCAAAATACTATAGATTGCCTCAAAAAAGGTACATTTTAATTAATTAGCTACAAAATTACCAGTTTCAAAAATGGACCACTCTAATAATGATTGCTTTATATTGGTAATATTAAGTCATGGCATAAACGGTTATATATACGGGAGCGACGGAATGATGGATGTAAATGCTTTAATTCAATTTTACAACGGGAAAAATTGCCAAACACTAATTGGAAAACCAAAATTATTTTTTATACAAGTAATTTTGAATTTTTGTTTATTTGATTAAAAAGATTTTATTTTAGGCGTGTCGTGGTGATAAATTTGATGAAGGTGTTGAATGTATAGATGGCCCAGAAAAACCGTTTAAATTACCGCGCATGAGTGACATGCTAATTTACTATTCTGTTGTTCCCGGTTTTTACTCTTGGCGGAATAGTATGAAAGGTTCCTGGTTTGTTCAAGCTATTAACAAGGCCATGGCCAATTATGGAAAATGTGAAATTATGCAAATATTAACAATGGCAAATTACTATGTTGCTAGGGAATTTGAGTCTAAAAGTCGAGATCCGTTTATGAGTGGAAAAAAACAAATACCTTGCATCATGTCTATGTTGACAAAACAATTATATTTTGAAAAAAATTATTTGGATGAATGTGACAAAAAAAATACAGAATCAAATGAAGAATCTCAAATGCTAAACACAACTACTTGTCAAATTTTTTAATACAATTTTTGTAATAATAATTTAAACATAATCGAAACATTACTGTATAACAATTATATTTAATTTTAAATGTGAATATATAAACAAATATCATAGAGATATTACAAAATTTCCTAAATTTTTCTAAAATACCCATGTTAATTTTATTAGAATACGGGCTTAACTGTTAATTATTTCGTACAAGCAGCATCCTAGCTCTGCCAAGGGCGAATTTTTTTAATTCTACAAAAAAAATAAATTAAATAATAAATTTTGTTTAAAAATGCTACTCACTATCATCAATCCTTTAAATGAGTGGTTCCCAAATTTGAATTTCACATTACCTCTTAATTTAAAGTGAATTATTCCCACTTTATTTTATTTCGTTGGAATTTATGTAAATACTTTTAAAAACAATTTTGTGATCTCATGTATTTAATTTACTAGAGAAAATGAGTATAAATGATTTATATTATATTAGTATACATAAATGTTATATTCCTTTTCATTTATCAATATTTGTTAGATTTGTCTAACCAATTGACACTAATTCAAGTAAATATACAATAATATGTGAATAAAAAAATTTTTTACAAATTACATTTAGTTTATTTAATGAATAATATTAACATCAATTAAAATCCACCTAATTACAAAATAAAAATTAAGTTTTCATCATTCCTAAAGTTTATTAGATCAATTTTAGTGATCTGCCTAATAAATTGACACACTGTGTATACATGACGTTGAGCGAAATTATATAAAAATATAATTGAAACAATACTACAACTAGTCGTATTGTATAGTTTATTAATTTATTTTTTTGAATAGATATTCGGTAGAATTAAAAGACCCACTTTCAGTAGAGCTAGGTGCTGTTTGTGTTAAGTACATAACAGTCAAAATGGTTGTTAATATTAATGAGAGCTTAAAAAACTACTTACAATGTCTTAAAACGAACAAAACATATTGGACCAAATTTTTGTGGGTTATTTATGAACACATTTTTTTTATCAAATTTTAAAAGACTATAAAAGTAATTTTTCGGTCTCTCGAAGTACTATTCTTCAAGAGGTTGTAATATTAAATTTTCTATTACTGCATCAAAATGAATGTTTCCTAAATGATTTACAAGTTATGAAGATTAAATAGATCTGCATGTAGATCTATTCGCCGTAAATCATTATTTATGTAATCCTATTTATTCTAGAAGACAATGGTGGACAACACCATGTTACCATTTAGGACGACTTGATAGTAAGCAAAATAATTTTTTTGATAACTTATATTATAACTTAATAATTTTCTCATTAAAATTCCAAGAATAATATGTACGCTATGATGCATTTAACAACTTATATGAACTTAAAAAATGCTCATCAGTTTTTATCAGAAATTAACATAATCCATGTATCCAAACCCAATCATTATTTTATTGGAATAATATTGCCAACATTTAAAAAAAATAAATAAGCTATATTTCTTTTCTATGTTAATAATAAGATTTTTTAGAGATCAACTTGACCATTTTAAAATATATTATATCTCATCCATATCGTGTTTCATGCTATATCTTGCTTAATTTAAATTAAAAATTTAATTTTCACAACAATCGATACCTCACAAACCTTAGAGTTTTCAATTTCTATAATTATAGATTATATTAAATATATAATATAAAACAGTATCATGAATATAGCAAGAAAAAAGGACCCCAACATGGCTTGCAATTTCTCAACAGTCCTTTGCTTATTTTTCATCAATGTTGAATAACATGTAAAACACGAATAACACAATACGCCAATATTTTTCGTGACGTCAAATTATACAACTATGTAATTAAATGCTTATTGGTATCCATGTGATATTTTGTGACTTTTTTAATTTATGCGCCGTATATTGTACAAAATTATTTAGATTTTTATAATTAAAATTCATTTTTAACACGAGAATTTAATTTACATAAATAATAAATAAATGTTAATGAATAAGTAAGTTGTCGTTTAATTATTTAGAATTATGAAAGTGGAATAACTTTTGACTATGAACACAATCTATATCTAACTCTATATCTATATCTAAGTATATAATAATCTATATATAAGACTAACTCTATATTCACAGATTAACTGATTAAATGGGATTTATCTTTGGATCATAAAATTCTGTTATTACTTGACAATTGCACGGCTCACAAAAACATTGGTCAATTAAATCATATCAAAATAATGTTTTACCGGCAAATACAACGTCTATTATTCAGCAGTGTGACCAGGGCATAATACGAATCTTTAAGTCATATTACCGAAAAGAAATCAGAGCTCAAATAATAACACAACTTGATAATTGTGATATGTATAAGCAAATGTACTTGCTAAAAAAATATCGGTTCTTACTGCAGTGTACATGGCAGCAAGTTCTAAGATGCAATGTCTATATAGACAATACAAAATTGCTTTAAAAAAGGAGAATTCAATAAAATAGATACCATAAATCTACCATCTCAAATAGATGATAACAATGACAGTGAACTATATGATAGGAAATTTCAACAGTGGGTGGATAATAAATGCAAATATACAAATTATCTCTGATATTAATTTTTTGGACGTGTGCCAGGTAAACATTGACAAAGGTGATTCGTTAGAGAATAAAACTGAAAATGATACAGATATTTTACATCTAAAATTTTATTATTTTTGAAGTATATTTTTATTTTTAGAGACACCAGTAACCAATCGTAAGTTACAAGAAACCTTGAATGTACTACGTCGAGGTGTACAAAGATCTAAAAGCTTTGAAAAGCATTACAAGTATGATCGCTTCATTCAAGAATTATTACATAAAAATAAAATACAATCTAAAATTGATGATTATTTCTAGTCCAAATATTTGTTATTCAAGTATTTTTATGTAATATTTCGTATCCATAACTTTCATCGAATATTTAACCAAATAAAGTTATCTACATTTCAAAAGCCGCTTATGCTATAAGTCTTATAGCGATCAAAACTGCTTTGTCCCAATATAAGCCGGTTCTACTGTATTTAGATGTTTATTTAAGATTTAATTTAATTTTTTGGAGGTAAAATTAGAAAAGTGCGTTTTCGGCAGAGCTAGCTGTTTGTAGGTAGTATAAATCAGTCAAACTAGTTATTTTATATAGATTTTAATGACTTCACGGTAATTTTTAAATTTAGATAATCCATGGATAAAATTAACGCAATAAATTGATTGAAAAACCCATAACTGCGATCTTAAAACATGTTTTAAAATAAATTGTCAGTTATTCTAGTGTATTTAAAAATGTATTACAATAATTTTCGTATACCGAGAAACTCTTTTATAACATTAGTCAACACTCACATTTTATCCGGTGTAGTTTTTTCTCATGGTTCTAATGTTCAAAAGATCGTATTTTACCAGCGATAGAAAGAGCGGTACCACGTTTAAAAGCTCAAACGCCGATTTCCGTTAAAAAGTTCAGTTTTAATTTCTTCATAATATTTATACAGTGATATTTAAAATGACA
>LWCA01001150.1:0-11692 GCA_001642005.1 Intoshia linei | reverse complement strand
GCACTAGAAAAGTACCCTAAAGCAAAAAAGTGTTTTTTAAATCATTGGAATTTCGAACCTTCCATTATTAAAGTTCCTAGAACAAATATTGTTGCCAAGCGATGCATAAAGGTGATGACAGAACTATGGGATGCCTCTAGGAGTGATATATAGTTGAATTTATCAGTTGAATTATTTTATTAGGCATTTATAATTAACTTATTTTTTGAATTAGTCATATGTCTAATGGTTATTTTCTAATAAGTACGCGTTTTTTCATGATCTTGAACGTTATATATAAAATTATGAAAACCCATAATAGACAAAATAAAAAGTTAATCGTTAACTAATAATTTAAACTGATATACAGAAATGTATACAAAATTAACCTACAAATTGAAAAACATTAAGCCTATAGAATTAGCCATTAAGTAAATTTAAAAATTTCGATATAAAACCTTGAACTAATCACGCTTTAAACTTAATAGAGCATATCAAGTTTAGCCTAATAAAATGAACTAAAATCAAACTCATCCATCAATGATGTCAATGACAAAATATAAATAACTTCAAACATCGAACATATCAAATAAAATTAAACACGTGTACGGATTATTCCTCTATATTTTTCTTAGTATCTTAGTGATTATTGAATAATGTCAAATATTTTTTAACACGACACACGACGATTCATGGTTATTAACAAAAGCCATAACCTGTAAAATAAAATTATCATTATCGGTATGAATGATAACTTTGACACCCTAACAAATATAAATCTAAAAAATTACCACCCCGATTGCTACCCAATGCTGGAATTCCATTAGGAAATAATCCTCCACCACCACCGCCTCCACCGTTACCTAAACGAAAAGAAATAAATTTATAAACAATAGTACAAATATAATGTCATAAAATTGTAAGATTGGCATAAAATCCAAACAATAAAATGAATTAATCTATATAAACAAAAAATATAAATGTACTAACCTGCACTACTACTTATAACAGGTGCACTGGTATCTTTAGTTTTATGTGCTGACGGTGCAAGTTTTTTGCCTTTTTGAATTTGATTTAAAAGTGAACCTCTTCCAGACATTAACTAATACTCGAAAATGTTTCAATTATTTGATTGGATTCAACTCGAATATCTGTTTAATTAAGATTAACACTCTTTATTCAAAGCATTTTATATCAACGTATGTGTAATTGGAATGAACACTTTTATTCCAAATATTTACTTTGTGTAATTTAATTTAAATTTTTACTCTATAGTTACAAACATTTTTGTATTAGTAAGTTTAAAATCGTAACTGTTGGCATAATTATTTTAATATTAATTAAATATTTTTAGTACCATTTCATCATTATATTGTGTTAATTCCAAAATTAACAGTAATTTATATTGATTTAAAATTTGGTACATATATTTAATTTCTAACAGTTTTGCAAGGTCCTGTAGTGTAATGGTAGCACGATGGACTTTGAATCCATAGATCCGGGATCGAATCCCGGCGGGACCATTTTTTTTGTTGTATTAAAAAATAAATATAATTCCAGATAATATAATTTAAAATAATAAATATTCAAAACTGACTTTTTCAATTTGTATAATTTATAGCGACAATTTTTGTTGTTTAGGAATTGATAAAAACTGCGAAAAATACAGACATTTTAATACAATACTCTACTAACATGATGCAAAGTTTGTATAATGTAGATTATACAATGGTGAATTAATTGTTAATGCAAATATAGATGAAACATGACGTTTCAAACGTATTTGTATTCGTTAATGTATGGTTTACTTTACACATTGAGAATCCCAATTAATTTAAATTTTTACAAAATTTAGATTCTAAAATTGACACTTCTTCAAGCAACCCTGAAATTTCATTTCTTGCAATCATTTTCATTACAAAACACTGGTCGAAGGTCAAAATTATCGATGATTTCAATTATGACTAAACGATAGAGCACATCATTTTACATAGAAAAATAAAATATAAAAAATGATCTCATAGATTTCATACAGTTACCATTTGAAAATGGCATTTCGGCCATTTTATAATATTAACAACTATGGTTAAAGTAATATATAAGAACTAGGTTGACTGTTATGTACTACGTACAAACCACACCTAGCTCTGCCGAGGGTACATTTTTATTATACCAAAAAAATAAATTCACGTTGAAAATCTAACTGAAAAATCCTACTATTCACAATTATCAATCCTTTAAAGAAGTGGTTCCCAAACTTGTTTCAGGTGAAAGCATCATATCACATTAATTTTTACTTTAAAGTGAATTATTCCATCTTAATTTATGTTTGTTAACATTTGCGTAAAGAATTGTAAAAACAATTGTTATGTCATTTTTAATTTTATTAGACAGAATGTGTGTATAATATTAAAAATAAAGTAAAAACAGTCCAATTTTATTAGACAAAATGTGTGTATAATATTAAAAATAAAGTAAAAACAGTCCAATCTTAAAAATTGTCATAAATATCATAAATTCCAGAAAAAATAAAATTATAAAAACCTATTTTGTCATTTTCAATGTGATGATATATATTCAGTACCAATAATATCCCCAAGGGGTCCACATTGACCCCGTTCAAAATTGCTTGATATTATACTCATTCTTAATAACAATTTTAAAAATGAGTTAAAACAATTCTTGTAATTGAATCTTTAAACTTTAAATTTAATTGTAAAATTTACATGGCTATTAAAATATTTACGTCGTTATGAATATAACATTCAACTTTTTATTTGTTTATAAAGTATATATATTATACACATGTCTGAAATAATTGCTAAGTATTTATCAAACTATAAAAAAGTAGTTTTAATTGGTAAATCGTTTTGCCCCTTTTGTGTTAAAACTGAAAAGTTATTCAATGATTTAATCAAAAAGAATATACTCGAACGAAGCGACTTTCATGTTTATTATTTGGACCTTATTTTCAAAGATAACAAAAAAACGATTTCCGATATTCAAGATTATCTCTTATCTCAGAATGGAATCAGAACAGTAATTTTATGTATGGATTTTCTATAAATATTTTTGATTTAATAGGTCCCTCAAATATACATTAACAAAAAATTTATTGGAGATTGTTCTGAAATCCATAATTTACACAAAAATAATGAATTAATTAGTTTGTTTTAATATATGAATAAATTATTAAACATTTTTGCAAGAAATGATTGACCGTGCATTTCGATTTTCTTCGATCGAATATTTCAATCTACGCGTGATTTTACATTACTCAAATTATTTGAGTAAAATGGTAATGGTCACCTGTTATTTGTCGCTTTCACATCCAATGAATCATTAACAACGTTTTAATAAAATTTCAAAAATCCAACTATTTTATATCATTATTTTATACGTTTTATGATTTTTTTATAAAATCAAAATTAAATGAAAAAATGTGAAACCTTGATATTAGAGATAATTTAGAACAGACATTATCAACATTTTGAGCTATCGCCCGGAGAATCAAAAAATTTAATTTTAGCAAGACTATCTCTGTCTAAAAAACATTATTACGGACTCTTTAGTAAATGTTGAATATACTGAAATCTTATTTATTATATTATATTATTATATTAATTATGTTATTTTTGGTCATAATCATCATTTCGAAAATATTTTTAGTTTTAACTGTATTCAATGTGCGAAGATTCACAATGTCATATTTTTATATTTAATAAACTAGCAACTTTCTGAATTTCATCTTCCTTTTTTAATATTATTAGTGCTTTTTGAAATACAAATAATGTTTTTTCAGCGGAAGCCTGTTGAATCTCGTTCATATTTGCTTCAAGATAATCTTGGTGTAGCTTAAATTTTTCCAAAGAAAATTCAACAATTCGAGACACTGTTAAATTTATTATTTTTAGAATATTACACCTTTTAATCATTTCATCATCATTTTCGGATGCTTTAACTGGACAAGAACAGTTAATCCAAAATGTCAAATAGCCATAAATTATGAATAAAATTAAGGAGTTTACTGCCGGCTCTCCACGTCCCGCCAGGTGACTATTAAAGTATAGTTAGATATGATTATTTCAAAACTTCGATTGTGTCAGAATATACAACCTGATGACATTTTGTGACTTGCTTAAAAATTAAAATCATATAAACTACTATAATGGTAAACAAAGTAATCTTGAAACGTCTACAAAAACATCTTGATTCAATGTTATTTGTCGACAAAATTTAATATTTTATTTTATTTAATATGTTAGCTAAATAATATAATTTTTTTGTAAATTTAATTAGTGATGCGACGATTCTTTACGACTTTTTTTTAAAAAAATAGCAGATTTTTTTTAATTAAAATTAATTGCATATGGATTATCGTTCAATACAATAAAATAATTAAATTTTCCGAATGTTGGTTTACAAAAAGGTGTATAAATATTGGTGTACTTGTAAAACAATATTTATCTTCTCATCCTTCTTCAATTGAAGGTTTAATTATTTTCAGGTTGTAGGTTATGTCTGTTCTCCAAACCAAAATAGAATGTGTGGTATAACTGGTAAAAAGCTAATATTTTAACATTAAAATTTAAAATTATTTTGTTCTGATATTAATTAATTTATTTCAAGTATTTTTACTATGTTTCTTAGTCATTTATTTCGTATTTCTATACATTGGTTTATTCTTGGTTATTTTTCTAATTAAAAAAAAATAAAACTATCAAAAATAGTATAATTCAAAAATATTTGGAATCGCATCGGAATCTGCATCGTATAAAATTTAGGAATCGTCGCATTACTAAATTTAATCTAAGATTAACCTTGACATGGCATTATTCTGATGAATATTATCGTTTTACCAAGCGAATTATGCACCAAAACCAAAATGTTTACTTCTTTCTTAATGACGTTTCGCAACATCTACACCTTATGCGATCTCAGGGTCATTGTTAAACAAATACTGATATAGATTATTGTATTGTATAACTGTAACACATTGTAATATTCTTTCAAATTAATAAAGTGATTATTGGCAAAATTATTAAACTTTAACAAGAATCATTAAAATAGTACTTTACCTTATTGATTAATGATTCAATAAATAAAGCAAGCCAATCGGAATAATACATGACAATTGTGCGAAATTAAATACGTACCAACTGTGGTTATAAAGTTAAATAAATCATTATGATATAAAAACACTCATTATGAAATTATGCTTTCATTACATTTTTACAATTTTATTACAAATCTTGATTTCAAATTTAATTCTAAGCGTTACTTGTGAATAAAAATTCCAAGAGGAATACTTTGCAACACACTACCATACAAGTTAAAAAAGTGTACTGTAACATTGATTGTACTACTTGTGACACCATTCAATACGTTTAATGGTAAATTCAATAATTTATACATTATCCATTTCATTAAATACATACTCTTATAAGGTTAGATTTTATATACTAGAAGTATAGTGAAATCCGTAATTGTGTACAACAGTGTATAAAGTGTATACTTGTGTTAAATTATGTCTAATTGCATTTAGTTATTGTTAATTATATTTTAACATGTTTAATTAAGTTTAATACCGTTTTGTAGTATTTAATGGCAATTAATTCATTTTAATGTAAGGTATAATAAAAATTTTTACATTTTACATTTAGAATGGAAACTGAAGAGATTAAGGTGCATACAGGATACGGTAATAAATATGTCAGTAACATTAACCATAAAACAACTGTTGAGCACATCATTGCAGCAATTTTGTCTCAATGTCAAAAAAACTGTCAAAATGTACAAAATTACCTATTGTGCTTATCCTCAAAATGTAAATGTAAAATTAAATGCAACATGATTAAAAAAGGAACAACCCATTATAAATTACTGAAAGGAGACATTTTATTGCAAGACGCTTTGAACAATTACAGAAAGTATTCTCTGGAAAACTGCGACGGTTACAATAAATACAATTTATCATTAAAAAAAGTAAATTGCAAGGAACCCACAATACGCGAAAAGTACAAAACGTTATTTATTAAAAATATTATAAAACAAAATGTGAAACTTTTAAAAATTGAAGATGGATTAAATAATGTAGAATTTAATGAAAATAATTTAATTACCAAAAAACACAAAAAACTTTTAAAAAATAATGCAAAGAATTATACTGACAAAATTTACAATAAAAATCTAAACATGAAATCTAAAGTTAAACGCAAATATAAAATATATTCAAACACATCAAATTCTAATTTGAATAGTGAATTCGATGATAATGTTATCAATGACAAAAGTTGTAGTTCTTCCAGTAATTCATTCGATTCCTCTGCTTCTTCCAAACTTTTTGATGTGATGAATAATTATCGGAAAAACAATTTTCAAAAAAACCCAACAATGAATAATTACAAAAATCAATACCCAAATAATTATCAATCTGACAATAATGGTATTTATTGCACAAATTTAGTTTAACTACAATATATTTTAATGTATTTTACGTACTTTTTTTTCATATTTTTCAATATTTAACGACATTTACAATTACATGTTTGATATTATTTTATTATTTTGATTCAGGAAACTTAATAGGAAATTCATCAATTTATATTACTTTGTTTTATTGATTTTTTGGTTTAATAAAAAATATAAAAATTAAAATATAGATCTATACACTTTTGAATCATGGAGCAGGTCCATTTTACCTGTCATCCGGTTTTCTGGTCTACTTTAAATTACTCAAAATTTTATTTTTCCATTTTTATACATTTTATTTTATACAGATAATGTACAATATACTATATACTATAAAATATACTATAAAATAATAATATATAATAGTATACAATGTATATGTGTAAAGGAAAAATAGCCAAAAATGTGTGTCTGTGTGTAACCATTTATGTTATAAAATAGAAAACTGAGTCACAGAAATGCAAAAAACAAAATTAAATTCCGGCGCAGAAAGCAAAATAAATTACACACTCATAAATTTGTATTTTCACTGTCAAAAACCCAAACTATAATATTGATTTTTTTGAAAAATCAAAAAATTAAGGGTCGTAGAAGTTTAAAATAATGTCAATCTCCAAAACTAACGCGTTCACCAATGAAAAATTATTATAAAATTAAAATCACTTTTTTAATAATTGTTTTATTTATATTACCCTCCTCACTTATATAAAGTAAAAGATGATAAAACTATAAAGTAAAAGTCTGGGTGTATGTAACCATTTATATAGAAAATTAACTGTCCCAGAACTTTGAAAAAAATTTTTTTTTTTTAAATACTAATATATGTATTGAAGAAATTCTAGAATTTTTAAAAAAATAACAGCTCAAATTTATATCCAATAATACATAATGTGTAGTACACATAGCACACAAAATTTGATAAAAATTTTCAATCTCGTAAAGTAACGCCTTCACGGCGAAAAAACTACTTTGGTAATACCTAAGTTGGTATTCATTGTTTTTGGTAAATATTTTATGAAAACAAGCATTATTCAATAACCCAGGGTTTGCCACACTTTTTAATGGGGTTGTGATTGTGATTTCTCGGGTCCCGGGAATTTCCCGTGAAAAATAAAAAAATTTATTCATATATAATATATTAGCATTAAAAATTTTAGAGGCCTTAATTAATTTTAGAAACAAAAAGAAATTTAATTAATGAAATAACACGAATCTAGATTGAAATTTACAAATTTAATTAGAAAAAAATTTATTTTAGATTGTTGAAAAAGTGTCTCAAAACACACATAATATTGATAGATTCGTCTTTTAAACGCGTTTTACGTTTTGTAACGAAATTAGAAACAGTAGAGAAATTTCTTTTATTTTGTGTTAACGTAGGTTGAACGGTCATAAGAGTTTCCTTTAATTTTAACATCTTAATAATAGCGTTCTAGTTCGTAACAACTCATAATATTTTTCAAAATAATATTGGAAAAAGAGGATAATTCCCTTAAGCGTTAGTAATTTGTAATTGGAATAAGAGGTTTTTAAAAAAAGTATTGGAAAAATGATATTTTTCCATTAAAGACTAGAAAATTTATTTATTTAAAATTAGATTTTTTATTTGTGGTTTGATGAAGTGGATTTTATTCATAAGATTTCGTAACATCGGATTTTTTAAAAGAATATCGATGTAAGTCAATTTTTCCATGAGGGCTTGAAATGGTATTTTTGATTAAATTTTATTAGTTTTTAGCGGGATTTTTGAAATGGTAAATTTTAAATATTATAATATTTGGTATATAATAATATAATTATATTTTCATAGTAATAACAAGCATTAATCAAATACAGGTATGTTTCAATTTTTTTCGGTAAATCGTAAAAATCTCGGACAATTTAATTCCCGGAAATTATTAAATATCCCAGAAATTTTATCTCCGTTTTTTTCCCGGCACAATCACTAGGGACCGGTAATAATTTATAACATATATTATATCGCGCACCATTAAAATAAAATTACTAGGCAACATTTAATTACAATTGTAGTAAAAATTTTTCACGGATCAGTACTGGTTCGCGGATCGCCATTTGGGAAACGCTGCAATAACCAATAGTCTTAGAATTTAAAAAAAGATATTCATGGTACAGCCTATCCCAGTTGATCTAGATACAAAATTTCATCTTCAGAAATCTACGCATTTATAGAGAATAACTTTTAATATATTATCAATAGGGCAAGCAAAAGTTAATAAAATTAATTTTTGATATGTTAATTAGTTTCAAATTTCAAACATGGTGGTACCAAAATTATCCATATTAATTGACTAATTAAAAAAAATTTAGGTTAATAAAGTTACATTTTGAAATATTTAATTGTTACACGTGCATTTTATTTTGAATTTTACTGATTACGATTTGTTATAAAAATAATATGTTACTTTTTGTACTATTGATATATAAGTATACCAAAAAATCCAAAATCGAGACAGAAAAAAATCAGCAATATTCTAAAACTTTATCCAACTGAATTTAAAATGATAGACAACAATTTATTTTGTTTGAGATGCAATTGCAATGTCTCGTTTGATAAATTGCAATATGTACAGGTACATAGGGGTTCATCAAAATAGAAATCTTTAAATACTGTGAATAAAATAAAATACATTGATTGATAGAAGAAAAAAGTATCTACTATTGTTAGAGCCGAACCTTCCAGCTCGAGGCCATCACAAAATGAAAAATAGTCATCTAAATTTTTTTTCACAAAGTATGCAATGGCATATAACCATACCAACCTATATAAGACTCTTTACTTGATGTTTTAAATTTAACACACAAAATAGTATGATATTCAAGAATATAATTTTTTAATACTTATTTTGGGAAAATAATGTCCCTATTTTACAAAAATTACGCCGAATCTTATCACCTCGAAGAGGGGTCTCAGGTACGTTAGGTTCGGCACTGACTATATCAGCGGTTCCCAACATACTTCACAGTTGGTCCCTAAACTGAAAAAAATAATTTGGACTCCATAAAATTTAAATTTAGTTTAACTATGACACAATATTAATTAAAAAAAATTGTTTTAAAAATTTAAAGTTGTTAAAACTTTACTTGACCAAAAATGGATATCTGAAAAATCGTTAATGATTGAACTGACGAAATAGTGACGTACATACACATTTAATATGCAACCTTAATGTCGCAGAGACTATCAAATAGACATAAATACATAAGAAAATGAGTGTATTGTTACAAATTAATTTTTATTTTTTATTATTATTAGGAATTTAAAAAATATATATAATTTATGAGTCATAGTATCATACGAGCTGGTACCCCAAAATAATTTTTGGATTCTTAGGGGTGCCAGTACCCCATTTGGGAACCTCTAGACTATAGGTATTTAAAATTTTATTTATGATTTTTTTTCAAAAAAGGGGAAATTTGATTTTTGACCCTGAAGGAATCAAATTCTGAAACTGAAAAATAGATAAAAATACGTCGTGGGAAAAACTGTGTTATAAATTGGGTTTTTTTAAATTGTACGACTGTCAATTTTTTAAATAAAGGTTAACACACAAACACACACAGGCCTTCAATTTTATTAAGGTAAAGAATTCATTTTTAGAGTTGTACATATAATTGGTTAAATAAAAATATAATTTTTCTTTTTAAGATTACATACTCTAATTACATATTACAATATATAATCAGAATAGATTTTGAAATTAAAAATTGGGCATTGGGTAGAGCTAGCTGCTGTTTGTACGAAGTACATTCTAAATTAAAAATCTTTATATTAATAAAATCATTTAGAATTGAAATCAAACACTACAGTGGCTTCAAATGAATATGAAGTAGTATTGGACGAAAGAACTAATGCATTAATTAAGAAAAAGTCACTTTTGATAAAAAATCCGAGCATAGCAAAAATAACACCATCTACACCGAGACAAATGCGTCATACGAATTACACATGTATGTGTAAATCAAAACAACTGAAACAAAACAAAAAAATTCAATCTAATCCAACAAATGACAACTATACCTTAAATAAAATGAATAATAACTCAAAAAAATCCTACAAAATCCACAATATTCCTGAATGTTTACATACACCAAAGAATACTATAGACGGTTTAGAAAATTTATTTGACAGAAAAACCCACCACCTGCTAGACGAAATTGAAAAAGTAAACAAAAATATAACCCAGATTGATCAAACCATATTATTAAAATGCATAAAAATAAATAATTTAACAGAAATTATTGAAAACGGAAATATTTACAAAAATCATGGTATTTCACTGCAAATTAAAAACTTGATCAATAAATTTGACGAATCTGCCATTTTAAAAATAAAACTTAGAAAACTATTAAATGAGAATGAAAAAATTGATACTGAAATATCAAAAATATTACATTATGATAAAACGTGTTCTTTTGATATCAATTTAAATGTCGACAAATTTAATTTTAAAAATTTATCAAAAATGAACAATTTTGTATCAAACAGTGAATCAGATTTAACGCAAAAACCGAAAAAATGTTCACCAATTCAACGTGAAATATTTACAGATACAACTATGGGCACTAGACTATTTCAAAATACTTTCCTTCAAGATGGAAAATTACAAAAGTTTCCCAAAATTTCATTTAATAATATTTTGAACCAAAAATGTAATAAAAAAGAAAATAGAATGTTAGTAAAAAGTCAAAGTTTAAGTAATCTCAAATTATACTTAAAATTTGACAAGGAGTACATTTACGATTTAGGGTCTGATAATGTCATCAAGAGGCATTGTAAAAATTATACCAAAAATGTTTCAAACTCTGTTGATAATTTGTGCAAGAAAAAAGACTATGTTTTTCAATCAATTGAAAAGAGTAGATGCCAAGAAATTAAAAATATTCCACCAGCCGACATGTACATTAAATCTCTCTTTCGATATAAACGATATAAGCAGTACAATCAATACAATCAATTGGCTAAATATTCGCAAATTCATATTGGTACTTTAGTCTAATATTGTTTTTCTATTTTTCAAAAATTTTATTTCAATAAATTTTTCAATTTTCATTTTTTTGGTATGCCTTAAAAACTTTATGAATTTTTCAAAGTTGATGAAAGAAAAATGACGTAATCCTTACTTATATAAAGTAACTAGGTTGACTGTTATGTACTACGTACAAACAACACCTAGCTCTGCCGAGGGCACATTTTTATTCTACCAAAAAAATAAATTAATGT
>LWCA01000832.1:0-16889 GCA_001642005.1 Intoshia linei | reverse complement strand
ATTTTCTTTATGAGCTTTTGAAAGGACCGGAGCATGGTGTCGTTTACTCCATTGAAGGTGGGAACAATTACATATAACCTGTTGAACCGTACGTGAATGAAAAAAAGTGATTTTAATGTGAAGTATCTATGTTTATTGCGCTGCTAATTAGCGATTTGTCTGATAACTTTTCATATAAAGGTGGCAGAATAAAAATAATGGTATCAACAAGCATACTTTTTAATACCTTTTATAATAGAAATGAAATATTCATGAAAATTAATGTTAATAGACCAAAAAATAATATAAATCAGTTGGACCTATGTTTATTGCGCGCACTGTATATATTCCATTAATGTTTTTTTGTTAAAAATTTCATTTTCTTTCTGCAACTCAACCAGAATCTGTTTGTGAAAATTAAACTCATGTAGTAATCTAAATATGAATACTAGCTTAATTTCCCGACCTTAACAATATATCGCAATATTTCAACTTATAGAATCATCCCTAATAATTATACCAATGGCAAAAAAATGATTAGGTCGTAATAATATCTCATGTTAATGATTCTCACATGCATGTCGAAGTAAAAATACATTAAAAATGGTAATTCTTGAATTAAGAATAGTTTTTTGAGAATCAGATATACACATTATATTATTAATGATAATGTATCATTACCTTCATTTCGTAAAACAAATCTACCCATTTGTGGGAAAATACTATATGGTTCTATACAAACCATTCCATTAGTGACAACAATTCTGACAATAGCAATTTCGTCCTGTTTAATCATAACTGGAAATATTTTTTCTTTTTTATTAGATTTTCGATTAATGGTACAAATAATATTCTATAGGCAATTAAATTATATAGACGTCAGTTTACCTTAAATGTTATTGGTTGAACGGAAGTGTGAAGATGCATCAGCGCATTAAAACCGGCTGTAATCATATAAGATCCATCAATTATTACAATCTATTTGATTTAAATTTTAAACCTATAAATAAAACCTGTCCGTCAAAAATTGTACCCACAGAACATGGGTTTAAAGAACAACAAAGCACAAATCCTGCTGATATATCCTAAAATGTAATATATACTTATAACAGATATTCAACCTCTGGTTCAACTCCTTTTAGTTTTATGCTTACATTTTCATTTGCACTGGCTGTTTTAGAATCAACATCATCACTCGTAATACTAGCTATTTCAACTTGTACCTAAAAAATGGATCATAAATATCACTAAAAAATTACCCGGTTTGGCATTATTACATAAGTTTTTCCTTTTTCAATAATACCAGATTCGACTTTACCACTAATAAAAGTACCCATATCCTAATATTGATAAAAAATATAAAGCGTATTACCTTAAACCTTCCCATAATTGGCAATCTAACAGGGTAATCTAGACATTTCGTACGAATAGGTAACGTATCCAAATGTTGTAAAAGTGACACTCCTCTAAATAAATATAAAAAAATATTAGAATTACTTACTCATACCAAGGTGCTGCTTTTTTGTCTATCACGTCAACATTTGTTCCTTTAAACCCAGAGAGGGGTATGTAATGAATATCGGTTCGGGTGTTATATCCTAATTTTTTAAGGTATGGTGTTAATTTTAATTTAATTTCTTCATATCTAAAATAAATTACAAAATACATAAGGATTAATACCGGTCATTACTCCAATTTACAGTTTGGTCGTCCATTTTGTTTATAGCTACAACTAAATGTCTAATCCCCTCCGTCTTTGCAAGCATAGCATGTTCTCTAGTTTGACCACCTCTTTCAAAACCAGTTTCAAATTCTCCACGTCGCGCAGATATTACCAATACTGCAACATCTGCCTGAGAGGCATTCTCAACCATATTTGAAACGAATAATTTATGCCCTGGAGCATCCAATAAAGTATATCTTCTGTTTTTTGTTTCAAAAAAAGCTCTACCCGTTTCGGCTGTTTTTCCTTTTAAGCGCTCTTCAACATTAATATCTAATGCCCATGAAAGGTACCTAACGAGTAAAATAGTAAATTAACAAATACCAGCTTTCTCTGTTCAGTTCTTTTGCTTCTCTTTCGTATTTTTCAAGTGTTCTTTTATCGATCATTCCAGTCAGATACCTACAAAACAATAAAGCCATTTTATACAGATTATTATACATTATATTTCCTCCAATTGTGGATTTACCCGCATCTAAGCATAAATAGGTATTGAAATATTAAACTTACCGACATGGCCTATAAATATTATGTTAATATGTTCTTTTTTACTCTTTTTGGGTTTAATAGTGGTTGATTCTAATTACATATTAAACTATGTTAATTTGGTCAACCTTTGTTTGTTTCCGTGATTTCAATTTTATCTATTCCCTTAATTAAATTCATTTCGACCTTTTCAGAGTCCTTATCATAATTAATATCCTGCCAACTATCTGGTACGATCTCATCTGTCATTTAAAAATGTTATTCTCTGAAAATTGAGTGATAAATCAATGATATCTATGTTTACATAACACATTTTTATATTTAGTAAAGTTTATTTCGTATTGTGGAGTCCACAATTTGTTAATTTGTTTTTGTTATCATGTTTTGAGTAATTCAAAGATAATTTGTAATATTAATAAGTAGGGAATTATAAAATACCATGCTTAAATTGAAAAAATACTAATCAAAATAGTGAATAAATGGTATGTAGACAATAAACCACATTATTCCAGTACGATTGCTTATTTTATTTTTACTTGTTTTCGGATACAAAATATTAATCATCCAACAACAAATCTATGAAATCCACAGTATTCAGATTCTGCATTACAAAATCACAATGTATTATTCAAATAAATATTCTGTTACCATAAATGTAATTACACATCCTTAGTAGCTGTTAAATTGCTTTGATACTAACATTACAAATAAAACGAGAAACAGTCTCCAAATAAACAATTGCCTTGTTGAAATGTTTATTTTTCGGTAACCATTATGTACGTGTCCACTTCCAAATTTCGAAACCCATTTTTTTAATGATAAACGGATGAAAAGTAATTTATAGGTTTATATTTATATCTAAATTGAAATTTGAAAATTCTAACATGGATACTATTTGATACTTCAAAAAATAAAGGTACTTTGTGGTTTAATAATTTGTACATTTTAATTAGAGATCTAAATTATTTTCAATTATGGATAAAGAAACAAGAAATTTAAGAGTAATTTGCAATTGGCGTAATATAGATGCTGCCAAATTGACTAGTTTACTATCAAAGTAATTTAAATATTTTGTTAAATTGTAAGGAAAGATTTCATTTTTTTTATTTACAATTTAAAATGTATTCTTATACTATTATGTATTTGCATTTGAGCTGTATCATACTACATAAATATTTATCATTTATTTAGGTTTGGACTAATATTTAAAATCCGAATTACATCGAATTTCTTTAAACCTAAGTCTGTTCCTTTTTCTGCCATTGTTACTTTTGAACAAATTAATTCAGCAATTAACGCAAAAAACACTGGAATAATGTTGGATGACTCTGTTCTCAAATTGAGCTTCTGCTCTATTGACAATGAATTGATTTCTAATAGACATAAAACAAAAATTAATCTTATAAAACGAAAAATATGTACTTCAGATAAATGCTTTCAGGATGGAGAAACCAGTATAAGTGACTTAATTCCAGATAAAATAAAGAATAAAAAATTTATCAAAAATTTAACTTCAGATGCATTCACTTCGTCTTCCGGTCAGTTGTCTAGTTCCAGTGCTAGTTCACATAAAAGTAGACGAAAAAATAGGTTATCAAAAAGATATAGAAAATCGTCTTCATCAGATCACTCTTATTCCTATTCTGACTCAACTGTCACTTCAAATTCCTACAAAGCAAGTACAACTAAACATAAAAACCGGAGACACAATTCAAACCCCAAGAGATATAAATATGAATACACCAAAAAAAAGGAATCTTATAAACGCAATTATACAAACGATTACTACAGTCGATCTAAAAAAGTAGACAAGAAAGCTGATAATACCAGTAGTTCTAGTGATAATAACAGATGGGCTTCATCAACAGAAAATTTACAAAATACTAAATTACATTCTAAAAGAGTGGAAAATTCAAATTCTTCCGTGTCCAACGATGAAAAAAACAAATATACGCATTCTCATCGAAGTAGAAGAGCAACTTCTTCTGTGTCAATATCGTCTCACGATTCATCAAAAAAAGTTAATTCTAGACGTTATTCTCATTCGTCCAAACAACACGATTGTCATTATCGCAATAACAGTAAAAAAAATACCAGATATAGTAATTATTACGGAAGCTATGAGAAGGAAGTTTTCATAATAAGTGAACTAGTTAATTATCATTATCGAGATTTAGAAAATCATTTGTACTCTAAATTATCGAAATATCTATCTAAACAAGATTTTACAATTTATGGCCATTCTGACAGACGCAGTGTTCATATAAAATGCTATACAGATGAGATTTCCAAAATGAAGAATGCACTTATTTACAAGAAAATTTTTAATGAAAGAGTATTATTTACCCACCAGCCATATAATTCTAAATATTTGTATAAAAAGGAAAGACACCATACCCAAGATTACAGAAAAATTGTACCTGTGACGGAATATCATTCTAGGGCTTCCAAAACCATTTATATCGGTAATATCAGTAAAAATTCGAACTTTCAAGATTTACGCACATTATGTGAGACGTTTGGGGAAGTAGTAGATTTCCATATCAAACAAAAAATGGTGGCATACGTATTTGTTCAGTTCACTGAAATTACGACGGCGGTTAATGCAATAAATAAATTAAATGGTACCATGTTTGACACTAATAGATTGACTGTGTCGTTTGCAAAATCGACTGAATCTGTATGCATTTGGCTTGGTAACTTACCGACATCAACCAAAGAGTCTGATTTTCCTTCCAATGTTCTTTCTTGTTGTTATCATGTCTTGATTGATAATGTTTCTTTTAAATCCCTTTTATTCTATCATAACTTGGACGATGCAGCAAACGCTATTGGTTGTTTGGTTGGTACAACAATCCGATCTCATAAGATTCACGTTGATTATGCGAGTAGCGAATGTCAGCTGTCATTTCTCTCGAAAATGAAACGAAATGGAGAAATTAAATATTCAGAATCTACATCCTCTAAATTAAATTTAATACTTAATTTGAAAACTCGAGTAAAATCGCCTGTTAAACATAAATATCCTTTAAATGTGTCTGAAAGAAAAAAAAGAACTTGTAGATCCAGTGAATCGACAAGATCTACCATGAAGAATAGTGACATAGAGGAATATGAAAATAATGAAAAATTTACATTGAAAGATTTTTGTAAAAAAATTAAAATGCGAAAAATTGAGGCTTCACCAAATAATGATATAATAGACTTGAAAAAAATGGGCTCTGAACTTTCCAGTCCAATTACTAACACATGTAAAAATACAGATTCTGAAAACATGAAACCACTTACTGATGTTGAATCAACATCATCGAAACCAAATAAAGAAAAAACTGAGGTTGATATTTTAGAACAAAAAAAGGTTGATATATTAAAAGAATTATCAATGTTAGAAACAAAAGATGTTGAACCTGTCAAACCAAAATCTAAAGAAATTAGTAAATCATCAGATAATGACGTAAAGTATAAAATGAATGACAAAATATTACAATCCAATTTGGACGTATCATCAGTCGAAACATTATCACAATGCCAAAATGACTTAGCCAGTAACGAAAAGGAATGTACGGTTAAACCCAAAAATGCTGTATCTGAAGATGATTGTATAAACAAATTTAATTTTCATGAAAAAATAGATCAATTTGACAAAGCAATAACAGCTTTAAATAATGAAAATTGTGATAAAAATACATGCAGAGTGATGAACACCAATATAGATAAGCTCACACAAACGTTTAATGAACGTTTTTCAATATTTAATGATCAGCGTGTGAAAATAAATTCTTTTTTACATGATATTAATAATAACGAATTCAAATATAATGGTGCAAATAAAAATAAATACAAGCTGGGATTACAAAATTGTAACAATGCTAATGATTTAAAAAACTTGTTAAACAGTTTTCGAAGTGAAAAAAGAGGATCTGAGAATTTTAAATATGTAGGATTGAATGGCAAAATTTTGAAAGGTGATGAAAAAATTATGAATAGACATAATGTAATTGTGGATGGACTATGTTTCACAGTTCATAGTCTTTATAAAAAATTGGAATATATAGATATATTCAGTGGTGTAAGAGATAAGTACTTGAAAGAGTTTGATCCTCGTTATAAAGAGATCATACATTCATTGAAGGAAGAAAAGATTATAATTGATAAAGAATATGCTGTAAGTACTGCCGAGAAGTTTCAAAGTACTTGTAAACCGCGCGCAAACGAAAATATCAATTATGACGATAGCAATGATTCAGATGATAAAATTCCACAAAATTCTGATGCAAATAAAGCATTTAAAAGCAAATTCGATGAGAAATTAAATTCAAAATATAATAAGTTCAACAACAATAATGCAAATCATGATGTTAAGCATGGAAAATTTACTTGTATGTACGATAGTATAAAACGGAGATCTGTAAAGTCAAATCAAAAAGATTATAAATTTGAGAAATCTTTAGATAAACTTAAAAATCTGAGAGAGCAAAATAAAAAAATGAAAGATATTAATGTATCTGATGGATCTGATTCTACGTTGGAAAATGTATGTAATAATCGATATGATATCGAGAAAGAAAATTTTCAAACAGAGTTAAATAATCAAGAACAAAGCTTAGTTTCAGTTTGTGAAGAACATTCGGAACCAGAAACTATCTCAAATTGCACTGATTTGAACAGTGATTCTAGTTTTAAGCGCATAAAATCTCCCATATATGACAGAAAGTTGCTTACACTTCCCCTCAATTCTAGTATTTTGGAAAATATTGATGATTTTTCAGAAGTCACAAGTATAATTGCAGAGGAAAATCCTAAAAGTTTACCATTAACAAATTCCAATTCGAACATTTTAGTGGAAGATTGTACACCTATAATTTATTTAAAGCAAATTGTAACACAAATCGACACTATTAAACTGACACCGGATGGTAAGAATAAATTCAAAGATAATAAAAAAAATCAAATTACGTCAAAAAATACTAATGACGAAGAAAACGATAGTGGCGTATTGATTTTAAATAACAGTAACACTTTATCATCAAACTCGAGCACTATAAATTTCACAAATGTCGTTAAATACAACCATTTAATACATAATACTAAATTGACTGAGAGTTTAAATACTAACATACAAGTTTCATTATCCTCCAGAGAACAGAGAGAACGATCAAAAAGTTGTGATCTACTAGAAAGTGAAAAGTTTAACAGTTTCATATTTTCTCAATTATCCACCTCAAAATCACTTACCGATTTAATAGGGGTTGACCAAACTAAATTCATCAAACCGTTCAATAATAAAGTTGATTTTAACACTAAGGATCAGAATTGCGACTCTGAATATTTTAATTATAATAACATGCCAGACTTCCTCAAATGGAACCTAACCGAATCTCAATCTAAAAATACACACTACCTCCAAAAATTGAATGAAACGGCAAAATCTATAATTTCTGATGACACAATTCCAATGTATGGGCGTTTGTGCACATGCAATTTATCAAATGTATTTAATGAAATCACTGAAAAAACATTTTGCGAACAAGTTTTCAAAATTAACAAAATTATATCGGTAAAAATAATTTAAATTGTATCAATTTCTTTTTAGCCGTATCAATTTGTTTGGAAAGGCATTTTTCAACTTAAATCATGGTTATTTGTTTTTCAAATGCATTACATTAGCGGAAACACCAATATTTTAAAAAAATTCTTACCAAAACTAAAAGAGGATGAGACTGAAAACAAAATTTTCAAAATTACCCAACGAATGAAACTTAATAATGATCAATACCATTCAATCGAAGCTAAATTAAAAGTAATTATCTATTTGGTGTAAAATTTACATATACTTTAGGATGAAAATGAATATACAATGCTATTAGCTATGCCATCTGGAAAAAATATCCGGCAAGTAGCTTTGCAAAATATGCATATTAAACAACACCTGACCTCATATTTAAGCAGTAAAAACTCTGCAGGTCTAGTCACATTAAATTTGGAAAATGTAATTTAACAATATTTTTCTATTAATCTTTATATAGAATGTTGAATTGTATATGTTCCCTCAAACTAATCAAATTAATGAAACGTTAACGAAATACTTCAACAAATGTGATCTATTGGATCCATTTTCGTACCATTTAATACTTATTGTAAAATCTAGTTAACATGAAATTGTTTTAATTTTATTGTAAATATAAATTTAGTTTGTACATGTTTTAATGTGTGGCGTAAAGTATCAGAAAAATTATACATATCACAATGATGCTGGCCAAAATAATTGTATTTTTTCTTTTTTTGGTATAAATCATCCTTAGCATGCTTTGGAGTCGGGGAGAATTGACTAAAATGTATATAAAAAATTATTTAAGTTACGATTTATTCGTCCTATTGTGTCTTCTATACGATTTAAATTGTTAGTTTGACTACGCAAGTTTTCTCTGGATGCGATTGCAATGCTAAATTTTTGGTTTTATAACATGACTCATTGTTATTGCTTACCTTATGTGATTTTCAACCATTTTTTGAGAACTAAATTATACTATTATCTATGGATTTTTTACTTTTGAATCATTTCATTTTCTGTTAGTAGTAAAGCTTTTTCGTCATTCATCTCCTTGAGTCTAATATATTTTATAAATAATTGCTGATATGCATTACATGAAGTTTCTAGAAAGTGCACTGGATAAAGTTTGCAACCTGTTTAAGTTTTTTGTAATATTATTTTTTGTACGATTATATTCATTCTCGTAATCCTGTAGTATTTCGGTATGTCTTTGTAGTGATCCACTGATGTTGTGATCTTTGGGATCATTCAAAATTCCATCTTGCATTTTGTTTATTAGGTGTGTTAGCTAAAATTTATCAATTTTAATATATATCAAGGTACATCATAAAGAAGATTGTCGATTTTGTTACAGCATTCTAGATACGATTTTTTGTATTTTTCATTTTCATCGACGTCTATTTCATTGTTTCTAATGTGTCACGTAATACAATATTACATTTAACAAACCTACTAGAAATGTACGCATTGCTAAAATAGTTACTTAATTGACTGAGAACGTTAAGTTGGCTTTCAACCTTGGTTTCTAATGATCGTGTTTGTTGTCTATAATCTGACCATGAATAAGTCATTTAAATTAAAAATAATGGAAATAGTCAAACAAATTAAATTTATTAGTAACGGTGACAAAGTTCGTTTTATACGTTTCCTTTAGAACCAACTGACACAATACTGTATTTTTTTGTTTGAATCATGACTTTGTGGGACTGAAAATTTTTTAGTTTTTCTTGTCGTAGTATTTCTTGTTCAGTGTTCTAAAATTTACGCAATTTAATTCAGATCATGTATCCTTATTGTGTTATCTAAAATCAAGCGAAATTGTTTCTTTTGATCTGGCCGAGGTTCATCTGAACATGACACAATGTTATTTTTATTAAAATTTCCGCTTTAAATCCTAAACCAACTTATTCTGATACAATTTACATTGTTTCAAAGCTTTCACTCGTCACGTGAAAATATTTTAAAATCAATTACACGGTTGCCTTCAACTAATTAGAAGATGTGTAGTTACCACAACACCTTTGATTAAAAAGGTGGAGATACCTGTTCCCAAAAAGGGATGGGAAATTTATTTAATCGAAATTGCTTCATTTTAAATAGTCTGTTATGACATTCTGCACTTTCAATCAATTACAAAATAATTTTTCAAACGGTGGCGTATCTTTGTTAACAATTTCAAAATTTTATTATATTCATGTTAATTTTCAATTGTTTTTTAGCTAATTTATTTTTAATTAATTTAAATAATTACAGTTAAACACCATCAACTAATTTCAATACTGTCTGTTAATTAGGGTAACAAAATAGTTGTATGAATTCAATTTAGAGTACATGTTTAATATTCATTTGCCATTTTTTAAAATGAAACTATTGGAAACTGCGACATTCTCATGCTAAAGACTTTCCTATCTCTTGTGTGGAATCCACACAGTGGACCAACTTAAATGTATTTTTAAATTAAACACAATGATTTCAATATTTTACTAAGGCTAGTCTAAGCGCTACGTTATAAGAATTCTTATAAAGAACTACAAATTATTTGTGAATGACTGATGTATACTTCTTGGGTTATACGTATTAACATACATATAACGTAGTGTAATTTGATATAATTTAAAAGTTGAACATCATTAAAGAAGAAATAATAATTACTGATTGATACCATCGCATAACCAATCCACGTTTATTACTATCCATTGGAGTAGTATAAATAATTTGATTTCGCTAATTTAAATTGTTAATATCATAATATTTTTTACCTTTCTGTTTAAATCGGATATACTTTGTTCTATTATCAGGATTATGCTGGCCCACTAAACGAAATTATGTATAAAATGAAGAATTACTTGTCTTATCCACTCTTTATCCGATTGACTTACGATTAAATACGTATTCGCCATCATTGCAATCAGTAAATTTATGAGAACCAATGTGACCAAAATCATATATAGGATAAATAACACCTATATTTATTATTTTGAAGCATATTAAATTCTACCTTTGGTATAGCTGACCACCTGTTTGCTTCAAACTAAGTTAAAATGTAAACGTTAATTATTTTATAGAGACCTGTGGATATATATCTCCAAATTCTCCAAGAGATAATACATATGTAGCTAAAACAGAATTTTGTACAGTAGAAAATGAACCACTATCGTGATTTCGAAAATTGATATACAAAGCTATACATTATTTGATTTAAATTAAAACAGCAAAATACCTTGAGAAAACCCGACACAAAATATACAGTATATTACAAAAAATCTGAAAAGGTCAGTTTTAATCATTCTGTATATCATAATAACGAAAGGTCCTAGAATACGAAAGCCTCTAAATAAACTAGTATACGTTATAAATCCAAATATACCGACAAAAAAACAAAAAATATGGTGCTACTGTCAACATTGCAAAAATTACTAATTCGTCCTCTAAATGTAATCAATCATAATACAATATTCATTACCGACGTAGTAAATACAAGCTGCTCTAAAAGGAATTGCTACAATTATAAAAATGTTCGATATGTGAAACATAAATTGAGATGGCGCCAAAACCTATATATTATTATTATATTAAATATATTATTATTTGATATACCATTGAGTTTTTAAAAATCACAAATCCCTGGTTTCTAATGCTGCGTAATAGCATGCCAACATATATGATAGTTCCTAAAACCACTACTGCTTCCAAAGTTAGACGAATCTAGTTCATATAATTAAATATGCTCGAGCATCAATAAAAAGTAATTATAATTATAGAAAATCTTGTTTATGTATTTGTTAAAAAATTTGTTTATATTATTAAATTTATGGTGCATGTCAATATTGTTAAATCTTTCTATGTTGATCAACCACGTAAAATATTAGGTAATAGTATATTTTTAACGATCTGCAACTTTTTTGAACTAAAATGGCGTATCGAATCTTTTATGCAAATTATGTCTAGTTATTACCGCAAACCAAAAAGTTACCAGGCGTAATATACATTGGACGTATTTTGTGATTAAACAGAGTTTCTCAGACAAGTCAGTTTCGGCAAACCACAAAATAAAAATAACATTTAATGGAACAATAATTAATTATTGTCGTTTAGCATAAATGGAACACTTAACAGAGTTGTCAGATGTTAGGATTCTATACCAGTGGTGGCAAGACTTTTCAATTGGCGTGTCAAAAACTTATTTTTATTTGTGTACCACTTTTAAATAATGAATAATTTTGGGTATGTATACTTTTCTATTATTACACACTTTTGAGTTAATTTTTCCACCACATATTAAAATATAGAAATAAGCTTTTTACCAGAGTGATACGGAGAATCCCTGTGAGTGTCACTAGTGACACGCGTGTCATATTTTTGCCATCACTGGCCCAGACGATCTCTACATTACTATATCAAAAATCCCACCATTATTACAATTTATAATAAAAAATACCATGAAATAGTCCTTAGTGAAAAATCGACTTTTACTGATATTTTTTTGAAAAACTCGATTTCACCAAACCTTACGAAAAACAATCCAAAATAAAAATATAATGTTCCACATATGGTAGCGTTGACAACTATGGTATGCGACATCAACTAATCCAGATTTTTTCATAAAATAGCTTTTCTTATTCATATTTTTATTGTTTAATATTTTTATCTATAATATCTATATAGTACTCGATAATATTTATTGGATCTAATGTCTGATTATAGTGTTGGTAAAACTTAAAATTTTTTGGGTTTGTTTTGGTTTCTCAAAAATGATAACCATCCAAATTTTATTTCATATTTTGACGATGCATGTTAATATTGTCATAAAATATAGTTTTACGTGATTACTATGTTTTCTGTAGTATTAGTGTCCAATAAATAACATTCATTCAAAGGCACAGATGTGGAATTACTTTGTAGCGTGTAATTTATATTAATAAAGGTTGGTCTGAGATAAAAGGCCGTGCAAAAGCATATGAAATACATTATGAACAATATTAGTCTCTTAAAAAATCTATAAAATAATTAATATAATCCTCATTTATAATATACATATAGATATTATAATAGATGGTATACAATGTGTAATATACATACCGCTGTTTCACAAATGTCTTCCATTTTTCTGTTAAAAGTTGTTTTATAACACCTTCAATCATTTTCAGTTGCTCCATACTATCCTAATAGGAATATTTTAATCTTATAAAAATAAATATTAACCATACATATTAAAATTAATATAGAAATTAATAAACATTTTAATAATTTGCTCCAAGTGGCTGACTCAGATAACTTAAAAGAGAAAATTTCAAGGGAAATGAGTGGATATTAAAAGACATAATTAAACATGATTTTAACGAGGAACAAGGTTTACAAAAGGAAACTATGTCATAATGACATTGAAATAATGTTTTTGTGACAAGTATTTTAATTTTTAAGAAAAAAATATTGAATCATAGTTAAACAACATTAATTATATAAGTTAGGATATACCCCCATAACCATCCTATATATCGATGAATTTTGATTGATTTCTCCGTCATACCCGATTGTATCAATTTCTCCTATTTCGTAAGCTGCACATGTAACATTTCCATACATCCAACAAATTACTCTCTTCTTTACCAATAAATGAAGATAAATCTAAAACCAACTGATATTTAGTTATAAAAACTTAAATTACATCAACCTTGCCCAATTCCATCGCCATAGATAATGGGGTTAACCCTACCTTGTTTTTTATATCCGTTTTGGCTCCCTTAAAGATAAACAAATCTAACATTTCCTAAATAAATTGTATTCAATGTAATATTCCTTCGAATTACAATGTTTTCTTGTATCACCATAATGTGTAAAATGGTATTTCCATTTATGTCTTGAGCATTTAAATTGGCTCCTCTAAATAGATCAAATAAAAACTAAATTTTAAAAAAGGACATAAAATCTGATTCAGACGTTTTCAACCTTTTTTATCTCATGGTACATATATACTATAAATGAAATTTCAGTATAATTATATAATGCTAATATAATAATCATCAATAAAATTTATGACCCTTGAGTAGCCGTATATTATGCATATATCCGAGGTTGTCAAGTTTGATTAAAGTTATTACCGTGTTTTTAATAAAAAATTTGACAAAAAAATATTTTCCTTTATTTTATTAAAAATCTCATAAAATATTTTCTTTTATCAACCCGAGAATGCATTATTGAAAAGTATATCTCTAACTACGAAACTTAAACATTTTTGATTCGCACAACTATAATAAAATTAAAATAATCAGTTATTATAATTATGGTGACAATGTCAATTTTCATATGTTCATGAGTGTATAATGTTTCTTTAGAAATAATTATAATACAATGTACAATTCACTATATATAATTATAATACATATTATGACATATTTTATTATATATAACATTGAAACCTTGCAATTAAGACTCTGGTACACTCCTCTTGTTTCAAACACGCAGCAAATCCTAAGGGTCTACCTCCCCAATAGGTGTAACTATACATAAAAAATTATATATTAATTTATATTATACATTTCACAGCTTCTATAATTATGAAATGATTATAAGATTAATGGCCAAATATACCTTAATAATAATGAAAATTAATAAATTAGACATTTGAGTGATTAGATTTATGTTCCTACTTCCTCTAAAACAGTTGTTCCGAAAGTCTTGTTAATTAAAGAAAACAACCAAATGTATATACGTAATTTAATAAATACCCCTTATAATCTGTTTTAAGAGGTAATTCATATTCCTCTTGGTCAAATATATTTTTCCTGTTAATATTTTGATCCAAAGGCAAGAAAAATTTTCCTTAATGTATTAAAATACTTTTAATGTGAATGATTACCACATGCTTGTTCTTCTATGTCAGCTCCCATACTTAATAAAAATTTGACCATATCAATTTCCTCATTTACAATCGCCATGTGTAATGCATTTTCTCCTATATTTATATTTTTTTTAATATCAAAAATTTACTCATAACTTTCACAGAAACAGATAAGACAAAATACATTTAAAAACATTAAAACACTAGTAGTGATTTACCATTGGAAGAACACTCAAATGAAATATATTTTCGTCTATAAGTCAAATATATTAGAGTCGACACTGGGTACCACTATGAAAATATTAACAAATTGCAGTGCTAAATAAATTTTTGTAAAAATTTTCGTCAACACTGTAAAACATATAACAATACAATTAAATAAAACATGTAATTAATCTTAAAAAATACCATAATATTCGTCGCTGATGTAAATGTCATTGATTAAATTAGGAAAAACTATCAATAAATGTTTAGCGAGAACGGAATGAATTGCAGTAGCATTCAATAAACAAACATGGAGCGCAGTTTCACCAACTGCTCCTCTCTTATCAATACGCCAAACGACGTATCTATATTTTTTATTATTTACGTAGTCACCATCCATCAAATCAATGTGTATATCTTTGCTTTTTTTGAGATACGCGGCATTGTTTGTACGGATGGAAATTAGATCGTTCACATTTATAAATCTCCCTTTACCTATATAAATGGTATGTTAGCATTTTATGACGGACCTTGATTTTCTAAAAAGGGAAGCAATTTAATATAAATGTGAGATTGGAGTTCATCAAATGAATTGGTTTTTATACCTTCCTTAACAAGACTTACCAATTCACCGCCACCTTGTAAATCTATGTATTTATACAATTCGTTAGCTGTTCCTGCTGCCTGGTCTTTCAAACCGTCACTGACCATGGTGTCTAAACGGTTCCCCATATAAGGATTTGTTATATTTATAAACACTAGCAACAAAAAATAAAACAATTTATTGTTCCATTTGAGGAAAATTTCATATACAATTTTATTAGAAACTAATAATATAATTCAAAATTAAATCCGTCGTGAATTTCATCTATATTAATTAGATAAATTAAATAAATAAATGTATGATAAAAATATGACTTACAATCACAAAGTTTAATATGATCCTTATATACAATATACCTAAATATTATAAATAATAAAAACATTCAATTTACCATTTTTTAAGAATTATTTTATCACTTCTTGTACCAGTTTGTGCAGCTATTAAAATTTTCAATTCTCCAATAGTATCATCTTCACTAATACAATATCATAACAAATATAACAATAACAATTAATTTTCTGTTTTTTAATACCATAAAAATTTTCTCATATATGAAAACTAGGAAAATTTTTTAATAATCATCTTAAGCAATCAATTAAAATATCAATTAATAATTGATTTGACGTACGATGTTTAAAGTTAAAGTTGAGTGGCTCTACATCAAATTAATTACGCCATTCAATCAAAATTAGATTCAACTCATGAATAGTCAGCTTTGTAAAACTTGACGTTATTTATTTATTTATTGATGTTATTAGTGACTAATCCAATATGCAAGGCGACAACGTACTGCATGTGGCAAATATTTTTTGGTAAAATAAAAAGAAACACTAAACCCAAAAATTATAAACCAATTATATAGAGTATAATGTAACCACAAAATTAAGTTTATTTACATTCATTATCGTGTTAAATCACTTGAATTAAAATACAACTTTCACGTATAAACTCGTTCTACACTACTATTTTAATTTACAAAAAAAAATGGATAAACTAATAAATAAAAACGAAAACAACTGCATATACATTTCAGGAATGAATTCCGATGAAGATACAGAAGTAATAGGATATCAACATCTAATTAATGAATTCGGCATTTTTGGTCCTATACAATCGATTAGAATACTATCAGGAAAATCGTATGTTTTTATTAAATATTACAATTACGAAGATGCCCAAAATGCATTCAGATATTTTACTAAAAACGATTGTATTATTGACACTGCTATATTTAAAGTTAACTTTTCCAAAACATCTCAATTAAATAATTTTTTTAAAACCACCCATCACTCAAGTCCATACCACCAGATCGGCCATGTCAATACAAAAAATTTACAATCAAGTATATTTACCACATTAAACAATATACACTTTTTAATTGATACAGGATCAACTATAAACTGTCTGAGTCTAAAAACTTATAATACAATTAAATCAAAATTAAAACCAAATTCCCAAATCATCAAAGCGGCTAACCAAACAAATATTAAATGTATGGGAACAA